>JAODAL010001413.1:0-232706 GCA_025379985.1 Phyllomedusa bahiana
ACCGAGAGGCGTTCCCGGATTCTCTACGAGATGCATAAGGCCCGCTCTCATCTCCTATGCCTACAGGAGACCCACTTTAGCAAAAAACATCTCCCAGTCCTAAAGAATAGATACTACCCTGCCTGGTGCCATTGCAGCAGTCCGGACTCCAAAACTAAAGGAGTAGCAATCCTTTTTCATAAATCCCTCCCAATTCAGCTTAATGATACCAGACAGGATCCCGATGCAAGATATCTCTTTGTAAGATGTAGCATTCAGGGTACCCCTTACACGATTGCAAATATATATGCCCCAAACCAGGGTCAACTGTCATTTCTCTCTAAGGTCTTAGATGAGCTAACATTGTATGCGCAGAGGGAGATCATTTTGTGTGGTGATTTCAACGTGGCACTCCATCCACTAATGGACACCTCCTCTGGTCACTCCAGCATTCCCTTAAATAAGTTGAATAAAATTAAAAAGATGCTACATGAGATGCAATTGAGTGATGTCTGACGGATTACGCACCCCAAGGACAGGGACTACACGTGCTACTCCCCCCCATAAAACATACAGCCGCATAGATTATATATTCGTTAACCATTCCCTCCTTCCCCGGATCACAAAAACATACATTGCAGATATCTTGCATTCAGATCATGCCCCCGTTCACTGCCTGCTGAGCGTGCCAAATGCCTCCAGAAAACCCTTCTCCTGGAGGCTTAACGACCCTTTATGTTTGGCCGAGCTAAAACAATCTGTCAAACACTTTATAGAGGATCATGCCTTGGATGACACGCCTCCTCATCTTAAGTGGGACGCGTTAAAATGCGTGCTCCGAGGAGTATTGATAAAACACGGATCGAGATTGAAAAGGGAAGCAGCAGCACACTTGAACAAATTACTAGCTCGTATGCATGCCCTGGAAATGGAGCATAAAAGGAGCGGAGATGATACCATTTACAGGGAATTAATGCAAATAAAGCATGAGGTTCGTAAAGTGTTGGAGAGAAAGAACAAGAGGTATAGGCAGCTTTGCGCTCATTCTTTTTATGAATGGAGCAACAAGCCGAGCAGAATGCTGGCCCGAGCTTTGAGGGACAAAAGAGCGTCCTTGTTAGTGGCCTCCATTAAAAACAATGAGGGGAAGGTAGTGCACTTGACCACAGAGATTTTGGAGGTATTTCGCACATATTACCAAGAACTATATAACCTACCTAAACCGAGCCTGTCCTCCTCCCCAGGTAAATTGGAGGAAAATCTCAAAGCTATGGCACTCCCTACTCTTGACCTGGAAAGGTTGGCTATACTAGAAGCCCCCTTTACGGCGGACGAATTGAATGAGGCTATATCGGCGCTTCCCACGGGCAAGAGTCCAGGGCCAGACGGCTATACCACAAAATTCTATAAAACCCTGAGAGAGGAATTAGTGTGTCCCATGTTGGATTCCTTTAATTCACTTGCATTTTACAGTGATCCCTCGCCACATTTCCTCTTAGCATATATTACAGTTATACCTAAAGAGGGTACGGACCCGCTGGCATGTAACAGCTATAGGCCAATCTCATTATTAAATA
Organism: Phyllomedusa bahiana; assembly: GCA_025379985.1. Lineage (NCBI taxonomy): Eukaryota > Metazoa > Chordata > Amphibia > Anura > Hylidae > Phyllomedusa > Phyllomedusa bahiana. The sequence goes on from JAODAL010001413.1 coordinate 1,557, forward strand.
CTGATGCGAAGTTGTTCGCCAAGCTCCTAGCCCTTAGGTTTAACACGATTCTACAGGATCTGATTGGTTTAGATCAAGTAGGATTTGTCCCCACCCGTGAAGCGCGTGATAACACGCTAAAAACCATATCTATTATACAGAGAATGAAGGAAGGTGGAAGACCCGGAATGCTGCTTTCCATTGACGCTGAGAAAGCGTTTGACAGGGTGGATTGGTTCTTTTTGCAGGCTGCACTGAAAAATATAGGTCTTGGACCGCTTATGCTGCAAAGGGTTATGACTTTATATCGAAATCCGAGCGCCCAAATCCGGATCAATGGCTCCTTATCATCCCCGGTTCTGATACGGAATGGCACGAGGCAGGGTTGCCCCCTCTCCCCTATTCTGTATGTGATAGTGACGGAGCATTTATTGAGAGAATTGAGGAACAACCCGGATATAAGAGGTTTTGTTAGTGGTGATACTCAGTATAAATGCGCAGCTTATGCTGATGACCTGCTGCTTTATATATCCCAGCCCCTTGTCTCATTGCCTAACGTTATGTCCTCTCTGAAGCAGTTCGGTGCCCTAACCAACTTTAAAATTAATTTTGCGAAATCGACGGCATTGGGAATAAACTTAGAGGCGACCACAATATCCCTCTTGAGGACGAGATTTACCTTTAAGTGGGCTAGGTGGGTGTCACGTTTGTGTCATCTGGCTCTGGTCGCCGGCGAAGGCCGCTGCGACCATAACTGCAGCCTTGCTTTATCTTGTGTGAACACTGTCTTCTTTCTGGGACTTTATTGAATCCTGGCCAACGCCCGTGGCCAGGAACTTTCCAGCACTCTCTGGGTTAATCTCAACTCTCATGATTGACGATTTGCTCCATTCACCCTCTGCTTCTGTTTCCTCCCTTCCCTATTTATAGCCACCACTTCCTTCAATCCTCGCCTGCTATAGGTTGTTTCCTGTGCGCCGTTTTTGCTTCTTTGGTTTCTGTGCCCCTCCTGACCTTTGGCTTTGGAAACCCCGGTTTTCCCCTCTGTCTAAACGTCTCTGTACCACGCTGACCGTACTGTTGCCAAACTTTGGACTGCCCCGGTTACCCTCTTTGTCTCACCCTCTGTACCTCGTTGCCCGAACTGTTGCTGATTTGGACCCGCCGACTACGCTTTTTGTTTGGTGTCTGTTTGTCCTGTCTGTGTCACACTTATATCAGCGCAGCTATCAATCTTCTGGTTGGGGCTGGCCTGTTAAGGAGTCGGGTTCCCCAAAAGGCAGGGACAGGGGCTGGGATCAGAGTCAGGGCCCACTTGTCTGTGTGTGTGTCCCTGACCGATCCCTGACATTATAGCAGGCCAATACTCAAAACCATCTCACCTGCGGTTCAGTTGAGAAACCGACCTGTCGGTCTCGGACCCCCCTGGATGATTTAAACCCAAACGCAATTCCAGGGAAATGGGGGCCCTTATGTCCCAGATCTCACTTCGACTGGATGCCATGTTTTCTCCGCCTCCTGATCCAGTCGTCCCTTTTAGTATCCGTGCCCTCTCCCGGGTTTGTGGGTCAAATGTACAGCAAAAACCAAACCTGCGACTTCCTGACTGTTTCGAGGGAAACCCTGATAATTTCGGACCTTCGGGGAATCCTGTGGGCCTATTTTTTCGGTTCAACCTTTTTTCCTCAGAGGCTGAGAAAGTTGCCATAGCGGTGTCCCTCCCCCAGGGTCCACCTCAGGATTGGGCATTGAGTATGCCTTCTGAGGCCCCAGAGTGGAGATCGGTGGACACTTTTTTTCTTACATTAAGCCATATTTATGATGACCCTAACCGGGCAGCGTTGGCGGAAACTCATCTCTTATCCATCCTGCAGGGTCATTGCACTGCTGTTCTGAATTCCGCCAATGGAGCTCGGTAATTGGGTAGCCTGATCCACCTCTGAAGACCCTCTTCAGACAGGGGCTGTCTGAAGCTGTGAAGTATGCTAAGGTCAGTCCACCTATACCAGAGACCTTAGCGAAAATAATTACAATAGCAGTAACTATCCACAGAACGTTGAGAGAAATATGTAGGGAAAAGATGGGTTTTTTTCTGGAAAGTTTAGATCGAAGTCCCCTGTTAAATCTTTCTCCACTATGTCTGCTAAAACTCCTCTTTCACTCTTTTCACCATCTCCTGCTGTGGGCTCGGGAGAGGAACCCATGGTGTTGGGCTTCGCGTCGGCGGTTATCAGGAGGAAACATCGAGCGGACAATGCCCTGTGTTTCCACTGTGGTGAGTCCGGCTATGTTCTGAGGAGCTGCCCGACTCGGCCTAAGTCACCGTGGGAGATCGGCAAATGCCTGAAGGACAGCTCGAAGGATAACTCAGGCATACAGGTACCCCTTAATTGGGATAACAAGATTTCTTTGCCGGTAACCTTAATTTCCGGGGCCAAGAGTTTTGTGTGTCAAGCTATGATCGATTCAGGAGCAGTCGTTAGTTTCATTAGCAGGACTGTGGCCCAAGCCTTAGGGGTAGAACTAATTCCGTTATGTTCTCCCTTTTCGGTTTCAGGTGCTGAATCTACCCCCTTATTGGAGGGAAGAATAGAATACCGCACCACTGAAATTACGTTGAATGTTGAGTGCCTGCATTCCGAACAATTGTCTTTTTTTGTAATGGAGAGACCCTACTACTGATATTATTTTGGGCTTACCATTTGGGTTACGCCTTCATAATCCTGTGCTTGACTGGAGGAATGCTGAGTTGGTTAAATGGGGGGAGTCATGTGGTCCCATTTGAAGACTGTACAGTCCTTGGTGTGTTCTATAAATGATGATTATACTATGCCCGATTTCGTCTCTGATTTAGAAGATGTCTGAGTCCGTTGCGGACACCCTCCCGCCGCATCGGCCATATGATATAGACCTCGTTCCAGGGGCCAAGCTGCCTAAGGGTTGTATTTTCAACTTATCTACCCCCGGGAAAGGAATCTAAAGCGTCAATATATCAAGGCAAGCCTGGAAAAAAGGTCACATACGACCACTAACCTCGCCGGTGGGTGCTGGTTTTTTCTTTGTCGAGAAAAAAGATGGAGGCCTCCGTCCCTGTATTGACTACAGGGAGCTCAATAAGATCACTATAAAAGACCAGCATCCACTTCCCCCAAACCCGGATCTTTTTAGCCAGGTGGTCGGTGCCCGATGGTTTTCCAAAATTGATCTCCGGGGGCATACAACCTAATCCGGATCAGGGAAGGGGACTAAAGGAAGACGGCCCTTTAATACCACCTGAGGGGCATTTGAAAAACCCAGTCATGCGTTTGGTGTTTGTAATGCCCAGCCGTCTTCCAACCGATTTGTTAATGATATCTTTAGGGGCCTTCTGGGTCGTTTTGTTATTGTGTACTTAGATGACATCCTCATCTTTTCCCCGGATTATGGGTACTCCATCGGAATCATGTAAGGGAGGTCCTCTCCAGGTTACGTCAGAATCAATTATGCGTTTAAAAATGTTAAATGTCTGTTCGGAGTCCAGGAGATAGAGTTCTTGGGGACATACTTAGTCCTAGTGCTATAGTATGGATCCAAAAAAAGGTTTCGGCCATCACACAGTGGGTGAGACCTACCTACCTTAAAGGAGAACAACGTTTTTTAGGTTTGTAATTACATCGCCAAATTTACAAGAATTTCTCCTTGATTGTTAAACCCCTCACTGACCTTACTAAGAAAGGGGCTGACCCCACCTCCTGGACACCTTAGGCCGAAAAGGCATTCTGTACCTTGAAAATTTTTTCATTCTGCACCTGTCTGGTCCACCCAGATCCTGAACAAACCCTTTTCAAGGTGGACGCATCTGAAACAGGGTGGAGCCGTCCTGTCCCCGGAACTGAACCTTATGCTAATCTTCGACCATTGCCTCTCTCCAGAAGTTCTCCACCGCGAGGTCAACTCGATATTGGTAACCGGGAACTGCTCCCATAAAATGGGCTTTTGAGAGGAGGGCACCTTTTTTTTGAGGGGGCCAGACTAGGGTGACTGTTCTTACGACCATAAAAATCTCTGTATCTTGATAATCTAAACGGTTGAACCCCCCCCCCCCCCCCAACACATGGCCTTTTTTTACTAGGTTCAATTTTGTGGTGACCTATCGTCCAGGGGCAAAAAATGTTAAAGGCCCGACGCCTTGTCCCGAGCTTGGGAAAAGTGACATCTCGGTGGAGGAACCCAAAATATCCTCGCTTCGGAGTAGTTGTTGTAACCCTTACCACGACTTAGTCTCCGCGATTGCGAACTCTCAAGGCCGGCCCCTCCCAGTATCCCCCGAAAAACTCTTTGTTCCATTGTCCCTCTCGTTTGAAAATTTGGAGGAGGTCACTCCTCAAGAAACTGTCGTGGGCATCCCGGCATCGCGGGCACCGGATACCTCCTGTATCGAAACCCATTGGTGGCCTTCGTGGCAGCGTGGATGTTAGGGAATTTGTACTGCTTGTGAACTTGTGCCAGGCCTAAGTACCCCGGCAACTTCCTGAAGATTATTGCACCCTCTTCCGTTGCCCAATAGGCCTTGGCCCACATATCTAATGGATTTTTACCAACCTTCCCCTTTCAAGGGGTATGTCGGAATTTGGTGGTGGTGGACCGATTCTCTTAAAATGTGTCATCTTTTGGCCTCTAAGAAATTAAATCAGGCCAAAACCCTCGGGCCGATTTATTTGGTTGTCATATACTGGACTTCATGGTATTCCTTCCCGTATTTGTGTCTTGATAGAGGGGGCGTTTATCAGTTTTTGTGTCAAGGTTCTGGAGGGTGTTTTTGTGGTAAAAAAAATTTGGCATCTCTTTGTCCTTCTCCTCTGCCTTCCACCCCAAACTAATGGGCAGACTGAAAGACTTAATCAGTCACTAGAACAATATCATAGAGGTTATGTTTCGGAGTGTCAGGAGAAGTGGAGTGAGTTTTTGCCTATGTCCGAGTGTGCTCTTAACAATCACGAGAATTCCTCAACCCGTTTTCTCCATTTACTGTAATTACGGCTTTCACCCCAGGTACTCCGCCGCAACATGTTGCGAATCTAAGGTCTCTTCCATAAAAACCGCCATCAAGCGACTGTGCACAGTCTGGGCTAGGAGTCACGAGACTCTAGAAAAAGCCCAACAACAACAAGTTAAATATGCCAATAGAAAACGTCGGCCCGGACCTGAATATGCTGTCGGTGACAAGGTGTGGCTCTCGACGAAAAATCTTCGCCTTCGGGTCCCGTCTACTAAGTTCGCGCCTCGGTTTATTGGTCCCTTTGTTATCTCTGAAATTGTTAACCTGGTATCTTTTAGATTACGCCTTCCGAATTCCTCCGCATTCATCCTGTGTTTCACAAATCTTTACTTAAAAAAGGGACATTCCTGCGTGATCAGTCGTCACCCTCCTCACCCTGTGGTCATACACAGGGAGTTAGAATATGAAATTTAGCGTATAATTGACTCCCGCAGAGTCCAGAACGCTCTCCAATCCCTAGTTCACTGGAAAAGGTATGGTCCAGAGGAGCGGGTGTGGGTGACAGCTAGGGACTTGCACGCCCCCAGACTTGTGGAAAAGTTCCAGCAAGCTAACCCCTCCAAACCAGGGGGACCTAAGGAGGGTCCTGTGGCCCCTCACAGAAGGGGGGTACTGTCACGTTTGTGTCATCTGGCTCTGGTCGCCGGCGAAGGCCGCTGCGACCATAACTGCGGCCATGCTTTATCTTGTGTGAACACTGTCTTCTTTCTGGGACTTTATTGAATCCTGGCCAACGCCGTGGCCAGGAACTTTCCAGCACTCTCTGGGTTAATCTCAACTCTCAGTGATTGACAGATTCTGCTCCCTATCACCTCTGCTCTGTTTCCTCCCCTTCCCTATTTATAGCCACCACTTCCTTCAATCCGCGCCTGCTCTAGGTTGTTTCCCTGTAGTTCACCGTTTTTGCTTCTTTGGTTTCTGTGCTCTCCTGACCTTTGGCTTTGGACCCCAGTTCTCCCCCTCTGTCTCACGTCTCTGTACCACGCTGCCCGTACTGTTGCCGACTTTGGACTGCCCCCGGTTACCCTCTTTTTTTTTTTCTTAAACAATTTTTATTTGCAAGACAAATTTACAAGGAATATGTCATACATTCCTAATAGTATCTAATTGACATCACATGAATACATACATCTTTGTATGATAGAAGTTTGAGAAATGTCCTTGTCTTACAATTTTTAAACTGTGAATCAAAAAATAAGGAAAATATCTAATAAACTGAAATTAACAGAAATTTGAACATCCTTTAGTCCTTCTTGGCTATTACTAAGGTCACTATTGCGCTAATAGACAAACTCCACCTGATATATCCACTGGCCAAAATGGGGAAAATGGGGGAACAAAAAAATTTTAAAAAAATCGTAAATCCCACATTACTTCTTCCAACCACTAGTCTTTAACTTCTAATTTTCCCAAGTTACCTGCAAGTTTTTTTCCTTTAGATAGTAAGAAGTATATTCAAAAGGTTTCATAATCTTGGTAAACTCCTGGTCGGTAAAGGCAAAATTCCATAAAGTTCCTCCACTTTTTAACAAATTTTTTAATTGAGCCCTCTTTGGATCTTTCTGTATCCAATTTATCAAGGAAGAAAACTTCTCTCAATGTTCTGAGAACCTCCCCCATATCTGGACTACTTTCTTGCAACCCAGTGCCTTAAAATGCACTTTTTAGCTACCAAAAGGGTAATATGTAAAACCTTTATTTCCAGACAGAAGTCCAGCTTCCTGACCATCCCCAGAGCTGCCCTGAACATAATGGAAAATAGTTGCCAAAGGGTCTTCTTCTATCTGCAGCTTCCAAATTTCTGTATTTACTCTCGTACATCTTTCCAGTATTTTTTTTAAATTTTAGGACACCTCCATAAATCCGTTTAAATTAGGTTCGCCTTATCCAAACCACATTTGGGCATGCTTTAAGATAGTGTGAGGGAGCATTTTTGTGTGGGACGTCAAGGGCGTAAATTGCTTTATGCGCAATTTTAAAACTCATCTCTCTCCAACTTTCGTTAATGATGGCGGTTCGTACTTTGTCTAAACCTTTTTTGGTTTTTTCCAAATGCATCATTGTCTCCAAGTTCCTTGTTCCGGGAAGTGAAAATTGTATCTCTCTTCCCTTCAATTTCTTTATCTTTAAAGGGTTGTCTCCTACAAAAATACCCTTTCAAATTGTAGGAACACAAATAAAGACTTTTCCAAATATATTTGCATTGTTCTCCTGTTTTCCCTAAAGAGATCAAGTGAATTTATTACTCTGTGGCTATTTCTTTTCCCTCTTAACTGGACCTGTAAACAAATTCCCAGGTTTTTGTTCATAGATAACAAGAGGAGTCATCACACAGGTTGCAGTTCATAGTGCCCTGTCTGCCAGACAGTAAAAAGCTGATTTAAATCTCAAGTAACGCTCTGAAAATAGGCTTTTGTTTTGGGATCAGATAAGAAGTCCTTCAAGTAGTTTTGAGAAGAATTCTAATCTATTAGCATTGAAAGCACGGAGTTTAGCTGTACAAGCATGGGGGGGCTTATGAAAATTAGTATAAACCGGGAAGTGAAAAAAAATTTCTTTCAGGTTTTTAAACCCCCGGGGTGGGAGAAAACCCCTTTAAGTCCCCAAAAAAATTCAGCCAGAGTTTTCCCCAGATGAAATTGAACCCAAAATGCATCAAATTTTTCTTCCTTCGCTTTTGTTTAATCTAAAACTTGGGTTTTACAAAATTGTTTGATTTTGCAAGTATTGGAAATATTGTCTTTTTGGTACTCTACTTTTTTTTAAAATTTTTTGCCGTGAAAAAAATTCTCTTTTATCATGAAATAGATCTTTTAATTTTTAAATATTTTTTTTTTTTCCATATTTTTTAAAAATTTTTTTTCTTTTCCCGGTGTGAACCCCCGGTAACCCCCCATATTTTAATATATTTTGAATATATATTATATTGGCAGATGAAAATTTTTCGATTTTTTTCCCAATACAGTCGACTCTCAATACTACACTGCCTTTAATATCTACTGGAAGATTTTTATAAGGTGTATGTAAAAAAACTTAATCTTCAAGGATACCGCTAATTGTTTTTCTAACATTAAGTAGAAAAATTACTCGAATCCCAAATCCAGTCCCTAATGTGTCTTACCAACGCTGCTATATTATAACCTCTAATATTTGGCATTTGAAGTCCACCCAAATGCTTTGGCAAACTAGTTCATCATATGCCACTCTGGGTCTTTTTTATTCCCGAGAAAACCTATGAAAGCTGTACGTACTTCTTAATATCTTTGTGTTTCAACAAAATTTGGGAAGTTCTGGATTGGATACAATAACCTCGCAAAACTCACCATTTTTATTAGGTGTGCCCTACCAAAAAGAGAAAGTGGAAGATTTTGCCACCTATCTAATTCCTGGAGAATCTTGTGAAACAGGGGATCAATAATTTAGATTATACAGTTGTGAAACTTTTTTTCCAATTTTAATACCTAAATATGTTAATGCGAATTAACAATTTCTACCTGAGTCTTAGTTCTAAGTGTCTTCTCTAAATGACCTAATGGGAGTGTTTGACTTTTTGAAATATTAATTTTTTAACCCGAGATTTTGCCCACCCTTTACTCAGTTTATCTATTACTTTCTGTAAATGTTGCTCTGGAGACTCCATAAAAAAAAAAGCATGTCATCTGCAAAACAACATAATTTCACTCTTTTCATCCCCAACTTTTATTCCAGTGTATAAGTTTCCTTTTTAAAACATTTGTATTAAGGGTTCAAGAGCTATGTTAAACAACAGGGTGACATAGGGAAACCCTGTCGTGTGCCCTTTCTTAGTTTAATTGGTATCTGATAAAAAGCCTGGAGTATGTATCTTAGCCTGAGGATTATGATAAATTGCTGCAATAAAACTTCTGAAATCCCCCTTTAATACTTAGCTTATCCAAAACTGAATTTAGCATTTCCCTTTTACCATGTCAAAAGCTTTTTTCTGCATCGACAGCCAGCAAAGCCGCCGAGGATTTAGACCCTTCCCTTTCTATTGGGATCTTGTACTGGTGATAACCTTTCGTATGTTCGCCACCCCCGACCTTCCCTTGACAATCCACACGGTTTTGGTCCTATCAATTTAGGCAGATAAATTGATAGTCTGTTGGCCATAATTTTTAGACAATTTTGGACATCCTGATTTTATCAGTGATATGGGCGGTAAGAACCTGGCAACAATGGGTCTTTACCTGGTTTTTGAAGAACTTTAATATGGGCTGTATTCCGGATATCATTACCGTTTTTGTGGGGTATAATTTTGTTTAAAAACCTCACTTTTGTGTTGGAGTAATTTCCTCTGCCAATAGAAACCCTAAAAATTTCCCCCGGGTACCCGTCTGGGCCAGTGCCTTTCCCTTTTGTAACTTCTTAATTCTACTAATTTTTTTTCTTTTTCTGAAATCGGGGCATTCAAAAATTCCTTTTCCTCTCTTCCCTCGGTCAGGGTAGGTAATGAGATACTCCCCAAAAACGTGTCATCATCTAAATCCAATTCTTGTTCTCTTCATAAAGCTTTTCATAGTAATTTTTAAGAATAGTAAATTAATTCATTTGGATCTTTTTGTATTACTCTTTTTATCATACACCCTTGGATTAGTGTTCTTTTAGACTTTCCCCCAGCAAGTTTGGCCAGCAATTTACCCGCCTTATTACGAATTTAAATAGAATCTAGTTTATATTGATCATTATACATAGATTCCAATTTCGTTTTGCCATTGTACAAATTCACTTTTTGCTTTCTGTTTACCGTTTATTTGCTGCTGAAGGGGTTTGTGTGAAATCTGTGTATTTTTTCCTCAATGATACTAAAGTTTCCTCATACTTTAGTTTTGTTTTTTTCTTACAATAAAGCAAAATACTTCCCACATACGTAGATTACAGGAATAGAAACATCAAATAAATACCAACCAAAGAGAAAACCTACTCCTTTAAAACATACCTTTTATTAGAACAAAAAATATAAATTGTTGTGACATACAAAAATGGTGACACAGCACCCAAAAGGATAAGGACAATACACCTGCACTGTCCCCTAAACTATACACCCTATGGTACCTCACAGCAAAAAAAAGGGGAACCCGCCCCGATAAGGGCGACCCCAAAGATAACTCCTAGACTGTCCCCCCTGGGGTATAAGTGGCGCTTTATCCTTATCAGCGCCCTGTATAGGTTATCCATTGATCCAACGTATCGTTTTGGGTCTACTGGCGCAGATAAGTATTGGCATCCTGTATACCCTACTTATTGCTATTGCTTGTTACATGTTTCTGTAGGGTATCATTTATACCATTTGGTAATAGGGGCAATTTATCCCGATTTTCCGTGGTACTTTAAGAGTTATATACTTATATTGGCGCTTTCTTACATATCTGTTCTTTTGTGGTACTACACATTTTGTATGTAATATTGTCTGCCCCTATATTTTCCCATTTTTTGGGTTCCGCTGTTGGAGTGTTCACAGTAGGCGGTAGTTTATCTAGGGGACAGTCTAGGAGTTATCTTTGGGGTCGCCCTTATCGGGGCGGGTTCCCCTTTTTTTGCTGTGAGGTACCATAGGGTGTATAGTTTAGGGGACAGTGCAGGTGTATTGTCCTTATCCTTTTGGGTGCTGTGTCACCATTTTTGTATGTCACAACAATTTATATTTTTTGTTCTAATAAAAGGTATGTTTTAAAGGAGTAGGTTTTCTCTTTGGTTGGTATTTATTTGTTTTTTTCTTATATGCATTTACATAAGACATTATCTGGCCTCTCAAAACCACCTTTGCCGTGTCCCAGAAAAGGAAAGAATTCGACTTATGCTCCACGTTATTTTTGGAATAATCCCACCATCAATCCTGTAACAATTTCTTGAACTCTTCATCTTTTGTCAAAAATGATGGATACCTCCAAATTATATCCGTGCCGGTTACCCTCTTTGTCTCACGCCTCTGTACCTCGTTGCCCGAACTGTTGCTGACTTTGGACCGCCCGACTACGCTTTTGTTTGGTGTCTGTTTGTCCTGTCTGTGTCACACTTATATCAGCGCAGCTATCAGTCTTCTGGTTGGGGCCAGCCTATTAAGGAGTCGGGTTCCCCAAAAGGGCCCACTTGTCTGTGTGTGTGTCCCTGACCGGTCCCTGACAGCGGGCCTTTAAATATTTAGGTGTTCACATCCCTTCTGACCCAGATGATCTGATAGAGCTTAACTTCGCCCTTCTCATGGCCATAATAACAGCGGACTTGAGGCGATGGAATACCAAAGACTTTTCTTGGCTAGGCAGAATCCACATAATTAAAATGAATATTTTGCCCCGCATATTGTACCTATTGCAGGCCATCCCATGCTTTCTGCCAAAAACCTTCTTCCAGCAGATAGATAGGATTATACGGCACTTTGTATGGGGGGGGGGGGGGGGTAGGAAGGCGAGGATTGCCAAATCTGTTCTCATTAGGGAGAGGAAGGAGGGAGGATTGGCTTTGCCTGACATCAAAGCCTACTACATAGCCGCAGTGGCGGTGCGATTTGTAGATTACTACCAGCATTGCTCTAGGAAACTCTGGGTGCAGTTAGAGGAAAATATCTATAAAGCCCCACTTTCAAACATTCCCTGGTTGCCCCCCTCCGCTCTGCCAGTGCGACTGGTGCAAGAACTTCCCTGGGTGGCAAGACACACAATTCTGGCTTGGCGTGTTTATGGCTTGAAAAGGGGCCTGCTGCTCCCTGGTGGCCCATTGACTCCGATAACGGGGAACCCCTCTTTGGAACTGTGTTACAGGTCATTGAAATAGTGACAGGGATTCGACTACAGAATGACCCATTAGTTGTACTCCTGCAGATTATCCCACTGCCGATACACATACTTAAGGGACATATTCTCATGCTCTGTGCAGCAAAAGTCTTGATTCCAAGGTTGTGGAGATCGACGGACATACCTTCAATGGCATCATGGTTCAATGAGCTAACTGCCATAAAAACGTATGGAAGAGATCCGTGCGGATCATAATCAGACGAATGACAAATACCTAGCCACCTGGTCGAGCTGGATGGTGTTTTGTGATTCACCTGAATACCTTACGTTCCTTGATGCCTAGAGTATCCCTATTCTTACTCAGCTAACATGGTCTTTGACAGGGAGCGGCAGCATTAACGTAGGACTTGAGACTGACGCCTACTCGACAAGGAAATTAGCACATCCCCTCTCTTTGTGATCTGCTTCTCATCTTGCCCCTCCAATTTCTCCTATGTTTGGCACAATTTTCTCGTTTTTGTTCTTTTGACTGGTCTATTTGGTATTCTGAAAGACACCATCGGCGCCTCCATCGGGCCGACTAATATGAGTGGCATACCCTCAGCATTATCTGGGCCGTCATACGTTGTCCTTTGGACTTCAGTTAATGGAGTAATGATGAGTACTGCCTATTTTTATTAGGATATATTAGAAATACTTAGTACAAATGATACATTTGATTGTTGTCTTTGATTTCTTTTCTCTGCAATATGCTGGTATTGTACTTATCATTGATCTGTGTCCTGTATATCAATATTGCTTGTTTAATGCATTGATTTGTGTTATATGCTGAATACTTAATAAACTGTTTCGAATATGAAAAAAAAAAAAAAAAAAAGTTATTCTCACATAACTCCCTGGGGGCTCTGTCAGGAAGGCCAAAACTGGCTCTGACGGTAAGGGGTTAAATTGATGTAAAAGGTTAACAGTCGGTTTACAGATGAAAAATTGACAAGCAGTAATGAAGCCACTCCAGCAGTCTAACAACTGGAAGATCCAATTCGATTAGGAGAAGCTGACCATAGACAATAATAGATTATCATTCACATCTCCTTTCTGAAAATGAATGCTTCTGAGTCCTGACCAATAAAAATCTGCTTAACTGGTCAAAACACTCAGCACTTCCACACCAGTATTCTGAATGCTTTTTGAATTGGGTTATGCAAAGCTCAAAAGTGGATCTTCTGGGTCATTTTGGGGCATTTCCAGTTAAAATCGCTAGTCATTGACTCTCTTTGTTACTATCATGTGAAAGTTGAGCTCTTTTCATTTTAGAGTATGTACCTTTATGCTGCATGAGTGGTGCTGCTTGTGAGATTTTAGACAGGAGCATAACTGCAGTTCATAAAGCCTCATAGAAAATTCATAAAAGAGCCCCTCACCTTAAAGGGGTTGTCTCATTACATTGATTCATCTTACCTCAGTCCTGTTTTCTTGGTTTCATTTTTGAATTCAGGGGCGTGTTTACTGGCTTCTACTAGGCTGCAGTAGAAGCCAGGTCTGTAGCTATATCAACCAGTGCTGACAGCCTATCAGGAGAGATCGAGCAGGTCTGTAGCTATAGCGACCTGAGGAGCTGACACAGCTCATACAAGAGGGGATATCCAGGTATAGGTATAATCCCTATCTGAGGGGTGTTGTAACCTCCAGTTGTCACAAAGTAGAAATCTTAAAAGAGCTATCTTGACCTTTTTAATAGCTGAGTAGGCGACCGAAGATCGACCAGAAGAGTTATCAATAACTGGGTCAAGAGTAAGATTGAGGTCCCCACAGTACAGGAGAGTTCCCTTTGCATGAAGGTGTAAAGCGTCCAGAACCTCCAGCAAAAAGGGGACCTGTCCTTGATTAGGGGCGTACACGTTCACTATGGGGAACAGGTGTCCTTGAATGGAGAGGGTTAGAATTAGGTATCTCGCTTCTTTATCCACCAAGCAATTCTTCACCCTACGTGGTAAGGATCCATGAATTGCAACCGCAACGCCTCTGCTCTTCGAGTGGGGATAGTTGGCAAAGTGCCAATGGGGATAGTATTTGTTGTAAATAATTGGGGCTGAATCCGCCTTAAAGTGGGTTTCCTGTAGGCACAGTATTTGTGTTTTTTACAATGGAAGTGGTAAAGAATTTGAGATTGTTTCATAGGAATGTTGAGGCCCTTGGTGTTAAATGAAGCTATATTAAGATCCCCCATTTAAAATCCTGGGGGTAGACCGAGGGGGGGCCACGTCCCGAAACCCGCAGAACTGTCCGAGCAAAGAGAGGGAGAAGGAGACACAAGAGTAAGGGAGACAAACCACAGAAGAAACACAGAACAAAGAAATTGAACTTGAGGCAGGAGGGGAGACCCTGCCAACCATACTGAGCAACGTATTGCGAACCAGGGAGTACACCTAACCATAAATTGGCACTGGAGGACTCCCAAACCTATTGGGGTAGCGTAGAAAACAGGCATGTTACGAAAACAACTCCTAAAAGCTATGAAAATACAATAATGAAGCTATCAACATCCGACTAATAAACAAACAAGTCCATTTCTGGTAAAAAATATGGGTACCAGAGGGATTCGGACCATGGTAAAGAACATGGGCTTCTCACTGTTATGTGGTAGGGGACCTAGTGGAGGGATCGGCACCTGTAACCATGTACGTTTTGTGCCTGGTATGTCTGGGCCCCCGCGACTTCCTAGGCGGAAGACCCAGTGCACCTGGATCCTGGGTCCCTCTCGAGGTATTAACACCAGCACCACCAGAGGTGGAGAGTCCAGAAGGCCAGGCTGGTAGGGAAAGATCAGGAATCTGCAAGTCCTTCAGGAATGTTGGAAGATCATACGGAGTACGTAAAGTGTAGGACACTTAATGGACATATATTGCAAAGTGACTTGTTCTTGCAAGATCTTTAATATAAAAAGTAATCCTTCTAGTGAGACAATCCCTTTAATGACAGTAAGCTATAGTAATGCTGGGAGCAATATATCTGCTTTTACTTAGCCACAAAACAAGCAAGAATAGTTAAATCATTTCACATTATTATCAACATATTAGCATAAAAAGCCATTATAGTGTTTCCACATAACACCTACTTTGATTACCATTACTGCAGTTAGACCTATAACCTGAAAGGGGTGTTTCCATCTGGCTGTTTTCACCCCAGCTTCATGCTCCCACTTTCTGTTTAGGCTCTGGGTGGTTCTAAAGCACTAGCTGACATTTCAGCTCTGCTAGCTCCTATTTTTAGCTGTGCCAGCTAGAGGGACATTTCTGATGAGGGATTTTGACAGCAGAGTGCAAGGTTACAGAGTTCCAGTGGATTAAAGTTTGCTAGTAAGAAAGATAAACCAGCTTCTGTGCTGCTGACAAGACACAGCAGGCAGTGACATCACCATTCCTTTCCACTTCTGGAGTAGAAGACTTGGTCAGCAGCGTAGGAAACTTTTTGTAAACAAGCAGGAGATAAGCACTGTAAAATGTTCATAGGAATCAATAGAGAGCTTCAAAATCTTGTCCAAAACCTTGTCCACAAGTGTGATGTGTTTTTGACAAGGTTTTGCCGTGTTTTGGGACACATATTCTTGCGCCCAAAAACCAACCTTGGTCAAACTTTTTATGACCAAAAATCAAAATGAAAATTGACCATAAAAAAGCATATCTCAAAAATGTTATCAAATCCTCATTAGAAACTCGTCTAGAAAGTGCAAAACATAAGTCGTTTTTCAGACAAGTATTTAAAACTGATTTGGACACAGAAAAATAAGCCGCCAAATCCATATCAACATATCTGAACTCTTCAACAGTGTAAAGTTAGAATAGACAGTCTTACAATGTGACATATTTATCATAGTGTTCATAAATCTGGCGCAAGTTAGAAGTGTCTAGTCTAACTTTGCGATTTTTATAAGTTGGCTATTTTTATGTCACTAACTGCTTCAAACTTTTGTTGCATTTTTTGCCACACAACGTTGCACACTAAGCCATACCCCTTTCCACAAAACTTCACCCCTTTTGTCGGATGAGGCCATGTATATCTATAAACTGTCTAAAACACATCATAAATGTGGTGTAAAACATGTACACCATTATTTTTGGCACAAAGTGTGCCACAATTCTGGTGCAACTCCCTTGATAAATGTGCCCCATTAAGCTTTCCTTGATCTTTGGGCAGATATGCATGTGTTAAGCATCCATCTCATTGTTCTGCCTTTGCAAACATATGTCCTAGCGACAATCCTTTTGTCCACTTGGCTCTTGAGACAATTGATGTCCCATCAGCAGCTTGGGCCCACATGACTCTGTAATAATGCAAAGTATGAGAAGGCTGCTCAACATGAGGAGGTGATGAGCACAAGAGATCTGGAGAAATATGAGATTCCCATTCTGATGTTAGAATAATAGTGTTATAGCTACCAGCATGTTAGAAGAAGTATTTTACTAGAAGGTAAACAGTACTGATACATTACTTGTTTGTTTTCTCACACAGGAAATAAATGCAAAGTCTCACCAACCTGTGTATTAGTATAAAACATGAAAAATAATAATGCAATGTACACTGTAGCTAAGCTCACAACCAGTGTTTGCTTTTTATTTGTTTTTTTTTGTTTTTATAACTTAGTTGCACAGTCTGGAGAATTTGTTTTTCTAATTTAAATTTGTATTCATTTTCTTATAAACATTACAGATTACACACAAAGCATAAAAAAGAGAATGATAGACACAAGTAAAAATGAACACAAGCCGAGCAAGGCCTGGCTTAATCTAAGTAAGGTATGCTAACCAAGCACGTAAAAACACACTAAAAAGAAACAAGACATAACAAATTCAACAGTGACGCTCCAAAGGAGCAAAAGGTGCTTAACCAGGATGACCTAGGCAGTAATGAGTAACCATCACTAGACACCTGGAAAAAAATCATGTGAGACATATTGGCAAAAAGCTGGTTTTGCAGCCAAATGCGCAAGGGTGCTGCAACCAAAAGTCCACTCTTAGCTCCACGGGGGAGCAAAGGTGATTAAGTTAGAAAATGCAAAGAGGAACAGCTAGGCTCAATTGATTATTGAACCCATGCCCACCAAAGCCAATCAGCCGTGCATAAATATGGGAATAAAAGAGAATGGCAGGTGTAGAACCAACATCGGTTCCTAGTAAGAGCCAAAATGTAACAGTAAATGGAATACACATGGGAGAGTGATGGTATGCCGATATCTGGCTTATGCTAGATGAAAATAGAAAATGCAGCCACTTGAGAAAAGATATAATGAACAAAACCAGCATTAATCCCCAAATGGGGTTAAGAAGTGATAAAACCTGGTTATAAAACAAAAAGGGGACAGGAAGAAAAAAGAAAAAGGGGAGGGAGGGGAGAGAAGGGATAGGGTGGGTAAGGAGCGGTTCTAGGAATACTCGAACTGGGTCGTGCGGATCCCGGGGCCCGGGACACCCTCAAGGTCAAATGAAGGAGGGGAAGAGAAAAGTTCCCCTCGACCCAGACACCAAGAGCCCCTACCTACAACTGGTTCCTCCCTAGATCCCCGAAGCAAGCAAGGCCTTAAATTTAGAAGAATCTTTGTACAGGGACCAAGGATGCCAAGTAGAAAGAAATAACACCACATTGTCAGAGCTCTGTGCTATCAGCTCCTCCATATGGTAGGACATAGCCACCTCATCCACCCAGTTCAACATTGAGGGGGGAGCTGTTTGCTTCCATTTACGTGAGATTACCGTTTTCGCCGCTTGGAGAAGATGTTTGGTCAGGGATTTTTTGTAAGCCTTGAGTGAGGTGGGGAGCATATATAGCAGAGTAGCTTCCGGAGTGTTAGGAAGAGAGGACCCCGTGCAGTCATGGATGGCTTGGATAACCATTTTCCAAAAGCCCTGCAAGGCAGTGCAACCCCACCAAATATGAGCCATTGTTCCCACTTCCCTATTGCATCTCCAACAGGTATCTGGGATGGCAGGGGACCATTTATGAAGCAGTGCTGGTACCCTGTACCAACGGGATAAAACCTTGTAACTTGTCTCCTGGGCTTTGCAGGCAATAACCGCCTTATGTGTAAGGGTAAAGCATTTACTCCATTGGTCTTCCGAAAAAGATTTATTAAGTTCTTTTTCCCAAGCAGCACAGAAGTGGGGTAGAGGCATCTCCGCGGGAGAAAGAAGTAATTCGTAGACCAAGGAAATAAGATGCCTAGGGATTGACGATTGTACGCATAACTTCTCAAAAGGGGTCAGAGCTCTAGTGAGGTTGATTTTTTTGACTGTGGAGGTGAAAAAGTGTTGGAGTTGTGTATATGCGTAATGGTCTCTGGGAGTAGGGGACCTGTCTAGAAGATCCGTCAGAGGCCGCAAAACTCCCCTATTATGGATATCTTTCACTAGTAGGGGTGAGATTTTAGTTCGTCCTAGAAAATGAGCACTAGAATTCCCAGGATGAAATATATAATTATCTGTTATGGGGAATAGCGGTCCCTTAAGATCGAAAAGAATCTCAGAAGGCCTGGGTTTCTTAATCGTTGTTATAGTGTGAAATGTAGTGAATGAGAATTTCTGAAGGTCAGAGATTGTGGAACCCGATGCTCAGGGGAGGGAGATCAGAGAGAGAGGACTCGCTAACTGTGCAATTTGAACCCATAATTTGTTGTGGGAGCTATGAGTAAGGTCCAGAAATCTGGCATACGAGGTCGCTAAATAGTAAAACCTGCAATCAGGGAGGCCTACACCGCCCTTAACTTTAGGACGGATAAGAAGATCCCTGCGGATTCGTGGGCGACGGGTTTTCGAAATAAAGTCACTGAAGCACCGTTGAACACTGATCCAAAATATTCCTGGGATAGTGATCGGTATAGTCTGGAACAAATAAAGCAGCTTGGGGAGGACGGACATCTTCAAAATGTTCATCCTCCCAAACCAAGAAAAATCCTTCCGACTCCAAGTTTTCAGCAACACTGTTATCTTGGAAAGCAATGGTATAAAATTGGCTTGAAAAAGTTTGGAGAAGTCGGTCGGTATTTGAATCCCCAGATATGAGATCCCTTTGGTAGGCCAGGAGAAGGTAAAGTTATCTCTAAGAGCCCTCTGATGTCCGGGTTGGATCTGATGGACTCCATTAAGTGCTCCATTATAAGGGCATACAATAGAGAGGACAATGGGCAGCCCTGTCTGGTCCCGTTTTTAATCTGAAAAGGTTCCGATAAGGAGCCGTTCACTCTAACTCTGGTCGATGGGCTTTGATATAGAGCCAATATTTTGGCTAAAAAAAGGGGGCCCACCGCAATACGCTCCAAAGTGGAAACCAGGGATCCCCAAGAGATCCTGTTGAAGGCCTTCTCCGCGTCCAGGGACAGAACCATCAAGGGGACCCCCCGGGAACGCGCATACTCGATCAGGTCCAAGGTCTTCAAAGTATTTGATCCGAGCTTCCCTCCTGGGGATAAAACCCACCTGGTCAGGGTGCACTAGAGTGGGAAGGTGTGGATTTAGACGATTTGCCAAAAGTTTGGCAAAAATTTTTAGGTCCACATTAAGGAGGGATATGGGTCGGTAACTTCCACAAATCTGGGGGTCCCTTTACCTGGCTTGGGAATCACTGTGACATAAGCTCTCAAGGAGTCCGGCGGAAAGGGCAAAGAAGAAGAAATAGGATTAAAGGTCTGCAGCATCAGTGGACTAAGAGAGGATGACAGGAACTTAAAAAACCTGGCAGTGAAGCCATCTGGTCCTGGACTTTCTCCCCCCCCCTTCCCCCCGGGAGGTCCTTTATGACTGCAGTCAATTCCTCAGTGGAGAAGGGGTTCTCTAAGTCTTGGGATGCATCTGCTGACAGGGACCCAGAGGAGGCGGGAGGAAATAGATGTGATGAAGGAGTAGAGGAGGGGTTGGAAGGAGGTTGATAAAGTTTAGAATAATAAGAATGGAATTCCCTGGCTATTTCTTCCGTCATGTGAACCTGGTTACCCAGGTGGGTCTTGATAGTCGGGATGAAAGAGGCCATCATTTGGTCTCTCGCAGCCTTCGCCAACAAGTACCCACACTTGTTACCGTATTCATAAAACTTACTACAGTGAACTTGAATCAGTTTACCCCATGAGGATTCAAACAGCCGACGGACTTCAAGTCTCACCAGTACCAATTCTTGAAGGACCGAGGGGGAGAGAGCTTGCCTGTGCAATAGAAGTCGCGCAATCCTTTTTAAGTCGACTGCCATGTTTAATTAAAGTGCCGCGCAACACGCATTTCAAAGCCTCCCATTTCACAATAGGGGTCGTTGGATCCTTCTCATTTTTGGAGGTGAAGTGTTCAATGGTCTGAAGCAAGTCCGCCAGACAAGCAGTATCAGATAATAAAGCTTCGTTCAATCTCCAGGATTTAGCCTGTGTGGGCAAAAAGGGGAGATGAAATGTAGCAAATATTGGAGCATGGTCAGACCACAGAACACTGCCAATAGAAGTAGATCTCAACCACGAGAGAGCATTGTGCTGGATAAGAACATAATCTATTCTGCTATAAGAGTTGTGAGGGTGTGAAAAAAAGCTATAATCCCTATCTGAGGGGTGTTTTAACCTCCAGTTGTCACAAAGTTGAAATCTTAATAGAGCTCTCTTGACCTTTTTAATAGCTGAGTAGGCGACCGAAGATCGACCAGAAGAGTTATCAATAACTGGGTCAAGAGTAAGATTGAGGTCCCCACAGAACAGGAGAGTTCCCTTTGCATGAAGGTGTAAAGCGTCCAGAACCTCCAGCAAAAAGGGGACCTGTCCTTGATTAGGGGAGTACACGTTCACTATGGGGAACAGGTGTCCTTGAATGGAGAGGTTTAGAATTGGGTATCTCGCTTCTTTATCCACCAAGCAATTCTCCACCCTACGTGGTAAGGATCCATGAATTGCAACCGCAACGCCTCTGCTCTTCGAGTGGGGATAGTTGGCAAAGTGCCAATGGGGATAGTATTTGTTGTAAATAATTGGGGCTGAATCCGCCTTAAAGTGGGTTTCCTGTAGGCACAGTATTTGTGTTTTTTTACGATGGAAGTGGTAAAGAATTTGAGATTGTTTCATAGGAATGTTGAGGCCCTTGGTGTTAAATGAAGCGATATATACACTCACCGGCCACTTTATTAGGTACACCATGCTAGTAACGGGTTGGACCCCCTTTTGCCTTCAGAACTGCCTCAATTCTTCGTGGCATAGATTCCACAAGGTGTTGCAACGATGCCCAATTGGTACCAAGGGGCCCAAAGAGTGCCAAGAAAATATTCCCCACACCATGACACCACCACCACCAGCCTGAACCGTTGATTCAAGGCAGGATGGATCCATGCTTTCATGTGTTGACGCCAAATTCTGACCCTACATCCGAATGTGCAGCAGAAAATCGAGACTCATCAGACCAGGCAACGTTTTTCCAATCTTCTACTGTCAATTTCGATGAGCTTGGGCAAATTGGAGCCTCAGTTTCCTGTTCTTAGCTGAAAGGAGTGGCACCCGGTGTGGTCTTCTGCTGCTGTAGCCATCTGCCTCAAAGTTCGCCGTACTGTGCATCAGAGATGCTCTTTCTGCCTACCTTGGTTGTAACGGGTGGCTATTTGAGTCACTGTTGCCTTTCTATCAGCTCGAACCAGTCTGCCCATTCTCCTTTGACATCTGACATCAACAAGGCATTTCCGTCCACAGGACTGCCGCTCACTGGATGTTTTTTCTTTTTCGGACCATTCTCTGTAAACCCTAGAGATGGTTGTGTGTGAAAATCCCAGGAGATCAGCAGTTTCTGAAATACTCAGACCAGCCCTTCTGGCACCAACAACCATGCCACGTTCAAAGGCACTCAAATCACCTTTCTTCCCCATACTGATGCATCGGTTTGAAATGCAGGAGATTGTCTTGACCATGTCTACATGCCTAATGCACTGAGTTGCCGCCATGTGATTGGCTGATTAGAAATTAAGTGTTAACGAGCAGTTGGACAGGTGTACCTAATAAAGTGGCCGGTGAGTGTCGAGACCCCATTTAAAATCCTGGGGGTAGACCGAGGGGGGGCCACGTCCCGAAACCCGCAGAACTGTCCGTGCAAAGAGAGGGAGAAGGAGACACAAGAGTAAGGGAGACAAACCACAGAAGAAACACAGAACAAAGAAATTGAACTTGTGGCAGGAGGGGAGACCCTGCCAACCATACTGAGCAACATATTGCGAACCAGGGAGTACACCTAACCATAAATTGGCACTGGAGGACTCCCAAACCTATTGGGGTAGCGTAGAAAACAGGCATGTTACGAAAACAACTCCTAAAAGCTATTAAAATACTATAATGAAGCTATCAACATCCGACTAATAAACGAACAAGTCCATTTCTGGTAAAAATATGGGTACCAGCAGGGGATTCGGACCATGGTAAAGAACATGGCCTCTCACTGTTATGTGGTAGGGGACCTAGTGGAGGGATCGGCACCTGTAACCATGTACGTTTTGCGCCTGGTATGTCTGGGCCCCCGCGACTTCCTAGGCGGAAGACCCAGTGCACCTGGATCCTGGGTCCCTCTCGAGGTATTAACACCAGCACCACCAGAGGTGGAGAGTCCAGAAGGCCAGGCTGGTAGGGAAAGATCAGGAATCTGCAAGTCCTTCAGGAATGTTGGAAGATCATCCGGAGTACGTAAAGTGTAGGTTTGGCCCTCGTGACAGACAATAAGAGCAAATGGGAACCCCCATCTATACGGGATATTCTTCTCCCTAAGGACACTGGGCACATGTTTCAGCATGGCTCGCTGTGCTAGGGTGTGACGTGACAAGTCCGGGTAGACCTGCAAGGTGTGGCCGTTGTAGACAGGAGATTGCCCTCTACGAAGGCGCTGCATTATGTCCTCTTTGAGAGCGAAAATATGCACCCGGCAGATGACATTTCTGGGGTGTTGGGGATCATTAGTGGCGGGACGAAGGGCCCGATGTACTCTGTCCAACTCAATAAATGTGTTTAAGGGCCGCTCCATTATTTCGTTAAAGATGGTGGAAACAGTTGAATACAGTTCTGCTGCCGCCATCGATTCCGGGAGACCACGGATCCGAAGATTATTTCTACGACCCCTGTTCTCCACATCATCTTAGTGCTGCTGCAGGTGAAATAACTGGGCTGAATGATGCTGGACCACTTCTTGTAGGGCCACTACAAAAGAAGAGGTGGAGTCCTGAGATTGTTGCAGGGTGTCCACCCTGGTCGAGATTGTTGAAAGGTCCGTGCGGAAGTTGGCAAACTCCTTTCTGCACTCATCTAACAACTGTGAAGCCATAGAGGAAATATCCTGTCGTGTAGGCAGGGTTTGGATTAGGCTTTGGAGGTCAGCAAAAGTGACAAGATTGCCACGTACTGGGGATGAAGGACCTGCAGACAGCAGGGGTGAGCCATAGACTGTAACCTCCCTGAGGGAACCACTGACCAAATCCTCATCTTGGGGGGGTGAAAGCCAGTGGTGAGCCGTGTAAGCTATTACGAGAGTTCAAGTCCTGAGATAGGTTGTGAGCATCGATATTACTGAGGGAAGCCGGGGAGCCAGCAGTAGAGTGCAGAGGTCCCTGAGCGGACAGAGGCTGGGATCCATGAGTGGCTGACTGAAGCCTGTTGTCAGGCGTGGTAGGCCAGGAGGACCCTGTGGACCATGCAGGCCATCTCCCGAAGAGAGTCGGGTGCGATACCGCAACTGAATGGTGAGGTATCAACCCAGGAGGAAGGTCTCACGTTCACCCCGAGTGCCGGGCTTGAGGGACCGGATCTGAGGGTGCAGCGCCCCTGACAGTCAATGGTGGTGTTTGTAGCAATATCCTGGGCTGACTGCGGGGGGCCCCGCTGAGGCACTTCCCAGGGGCACAGTATGGGTGCTGACCAGGACTGGAGCACCCCTCTTGAAAGAGTCAGCAGAAGGGAGGCCCGTGTAGGTAGGCTGTGAGCCCATGACAGAGGTGGGGTTTTGTGGAGATGACAGCAGGCCCCTAGTGTCCATAAGTAGGACCCTCTGGGTCTGGGACACGGCAGTAGACCCCTGTTCATCTCCCTCACAGAAAGCCCAGGGGAGGAGAATACAGCTGCCTGGAGGACTGATCTGTAGTTGGACTTGCCGTGGCCCCCGAAGTGTGCTGAAACAGCACAGATGCGGTCACCTGTCTCCCCGAGCCCGGGTCTGGAAAGTCCGTCGGAGCTGTCAGCGTGGGGAAGTCCGCCGAGGGCGCAGCTCCTGCATCCAGCCCCGCTGTGCTGTCACATAAGTGCGACGGAGCCGCGTGGTGCGCCATCTTCAGAGGCGCCTGCTGTGTCCTCGGCATCGCAGAGGGAGAAGGTGCAGTACATCCCGGGCTTGCGGCAAGCTCACCCGTCATGCGCGCCATCTTCAGCCGCGCCGCACGTGTCGGCGGTGGATCTTGAAGCGCCGCTCTCCCCGTGGGGATCGCGGCAGGAGCAGAGGAGGCAGGCTCAGTAGCAGAGGCTCCAGGATCCATTCTGCGGCGACCGGAGCGAGTGGCAGGTAAGGCAGGCTGTAAAGGGGACGACTGCATAGGGAGAGGAGCCGTGCACACTGACTTCTTCCCAGGTCACAGAGCATGACTAGAAAAATCTCCTATAGAAGTCAATGGGACTGAGTCGGTCTTAAGGCTCCTATGTGCATGAAGCTGCTGTAAAGCACCTCTCTGACTGCTGTTGAAGCAAGAAAGCTGTCCCCACAATCATATACAGACTACTGAATTGAGAAATCTACAATCAGAAAATAAAAACGGCTAAGAAGAAAATAATATGGATCAGATTCCATTTATGTTTCAGAAATGAGATGTTAATGATTATCTGATTTTATTTGGTCAGCTTCTCCTAATCAAAGTGGATCTTGCAGTTGTTAGATTGTTGGCAGGTCTTCATCACTCATCTGTATTTTGACATTGCCGTGGTCGCATGTCTAGTCCTACTAACCTAACCTGCCATGTATAGCAAACATGTTCTAATAGAAAAGAGATTGTCTGGGTCTTAATAAATCTATGATACTACTGCTGCTGCTGTAATGAAATAAAGAAACATTCCCAATCACCTCTATTTCAGCACTGATGCTACTGGCAGTCTCTGCATTTTTATTACTTCCAGCTGCCAGCAGTGAGCTTATGGGCAATGCAGCCGCTGATTGCAGATATAACACTCGGATGGTGGCTGTGGAAATAAGTTATGTAAGGTGTGGGTGCAGGAGGATGGATTGTAGGTCCCAGGTGTCAAGAAGGCAGGTACACCGGAGAAGTGGATGTGCGTGAATGCCTTGACTAAGGGTGTAGATTGTGTATGTATGTGTGTATATATATATATATATATATACAACTATATATATATATATATATACACACATATACAGTGGGTGCGGGAAGTATTCAGACCTCTTTAAATTGTTCACTCTTTCTTTGATTGCAGCCATGTGGTAAGATTAAAAAAGTTCATTTTGTGCTCATTCTTGAAAGGAAAAAAAAAACAGAAATGTAGATATGTTTGCACATTTATTAAACAAGAAAAACTTAATCATCACATGGTCTTAAGTATTCAGACCCTTTGCTCAGTATTGTGTAGAAGCATCCTTTTGAGCTAGTACAGCCATGAGTCTTCTTGGGAATGATGCAACAAGTTTTTCACACCTGGATTTGGGGATCCTCTGCCATTCTTCCTTGCAGATCATCTCCAGCTCCCTCAGGTTGGATGGTGAACATTGGTGGACAGCCATTTTCAAGTCTCTCCAGAGATGCTCAATTGGGTTTAGGCCAGAGCTCTGGCTGGATCAGTCAAGATTGGTCACAGAGTTGTTCTGAAGCCACTGCTTTGTTATTTTGGTTGTGTGCTTAGGGTCATTGTCTTGTTGGAAGATGAACCTTCGGTCCAGTCTGAGGTCCAGAGCACTCTGGAAGAGGTTTTCATCCAGGATCTCTCTGTACTTGGCCACATTAATCTTTCCTTCAATTGCAACCAGTCGTCCTGTCCTTGCAGCTGAAAAACACCCCTGTACTATGATGCTGCCACCACCATGTTTCACTGTTGGGATTGTATTGGGCAGGTGATGAGCAGTGCCTGGTTTTCTCCACACATACCCCTTAGGCCTCGTTCACACGGCTTATTTCGGACGGATTTTTCCGTCGGCAAATCCGTCCGCAATAAGTCACAGCCTATTTTATATTGATTTCAAGAGACAATACGGCGCGTAGTTCACACGACGCAAACTCCGTTCCGGATTGCCGCCGCGGATTGACGACGGCAATCCGGACGGAAAAAACAATTGACATGTCAATTCTTTACGGACGGATTCACCACTACAATGATTGTAGATGGTGAATCCGTCGGGAAATCAGTTACAAATACGTGCCACACTTAGTGGCACTTATGTGCAACTGATTTTCAACTGATTTCAGAACGTATTTACATCGGAAATCCGTTGTAAATACGTTCTGAAATAAGCCGTGTGAACGAGGCCTTAGAATTAACACCAACAAGTTCAATCTTCATCTCATCAGACCAGAAAATCTTATTTCTCATAGTCTGGGAGTCCTTCATGTGTTTTTTTGCAAACTGTATGCGGCTTTCATATGTCTTGCACTGAGAAGTGGCTTCTGTCAGCACACTCTGCTATAAAGCCCCGACTGGTGGAGGGCTGCAGTGATAGTTGACTTTGTGGAACTTTCTCCCATCTTCTTACTTCATCTCTGGAGCTCAGTCACAGTGATCTTGGAGTTCTTCTTTACCTCTCTCACCAAGGCTCTTCTCCCACGAATGCTTAGTTTGGATGGACGGCCAGGTCGAGGAAGAGTTGTGGTTGTCCCAAAATTCTTCCATTTAAGGATTATGGAGGCCACTGTGGTCTTAGGAACCTTGAGTGCTGCAGAAATTCTTTTGTAACCATGGCCAGATCTGTGCCTTGCCACATTTCTTTCTCTGAGCTCTTTGGGCAGGTCCTTAGACCTTATGATTCTCATGTGCTCTGACATGCACTGTGAGCTGTGAGGTCTTATATAGACAGGTGTGTGCCTTTCCTAATCAAGTCCAATCCGTTTAATTAAACACAGCTGGACTTCAATGAAGGAGTAGAACCATCTCAAGGAGGATCAGAAGTAAATGGACAGCATGTGAGTTAAATATGAGTGTCACAGCAAAAGGTCTGCATTTTTATGACCATGTGATATTTCAGTTTTTCTTGTTTAATAAATTTGTAAAAATATCTAAATTTCTGTTTTTTTTCTTTCAAGATGGGGTGCAGAGTGTACATTAATGAGCAAAAAAATAATTTTATTTGATCTTACCAAATCGCTGCAATGAAGGAAGAGTGAAAAATTTGCAGGGGTCTGAATACTTTCTGTACCCACTATATATAAAATTTCACACATATATATATATAATATATTTTATATATATATATATTATTATATATATATATATATTATAATATATATATATTATATATTTTTGTGGCAGAGCGGCTACATGTAGTTGCCTGTTGCTGCCACTAGGTGGTATATGCGACATGCCACCAAGGATACGTGGTCTTGGTGGAATTGGAGCCGGCCGTATGTATTGTCAGCAACACTAAGTGGTTGGCAAAGGTGTATGGTTAGTTTGGCTTTTGAGCCGTTCCTGGGTTGGCTCTTATTGGGAGTAGACAATGTGTCAGGTGGGTGTCTACTCCCCATGTTCCAGACCACGTTTTGGATAGGGCTCGGGAGTCCTATAAAAAGCCGGGACCTTCAGCTGTACAGGGGGGCGTGGTCTGCTGCCTGGATGTGTAGCAGCAGAGGAGCTGGAAAGAGGCTCTAGCCCCCAGAGGCTTAAGGGAAGCCGAAAGTGTGCGGTGCGCATACACTGCTGGATGCTAGCTCCAGACATTAGAGAGGGTCTCTATTTTATGTGAAGTAAGTGGCCAGACAGCCTAGGATTTTATTTTGTATGTTTTTCAAGCCTGTATAAACCTGTGCCTTAATAAAACTGGTGGAGGCCAGTGTGAAACATAGACCTGTGTCTGAGTGCCATTCCGCCTACGAAAGACGGCGATTCCGAGAGCGACAACACCCCAGACCCGGTCCAAGACGGTGGCCGAAGGCATGCGACTCATCACAATATATATATATATATATATATATATATATATATACACACACACACAATGCTACAGTTTTTAGGGGTGGTCCCACCCCATACACTCTGACCGATGACGTCCCCGTTAAAAGAGACAGTGTGCCGCATGATTCAGCATAGCGACAGAAAGTACAGTGGTAGTGGGGCACCACTAGGCCTTTTTACCCGGGGCCTGAATCCTTTATTCCCGGCTTAGATTGGCGCGCTGGAGAGCTGGTAAAACCCTTGGTCCTCGGACATGCACACAGTTGAAGCTACAGTGGAACAGAGAACCATCGACTCTCTGTTTCGCTGATTACTACTATAGACCTCTGGCTACAGGAGGTCACATCCGTAGGCTTTGTGCCTACATAAGACAGTAGGCGGCGCAGTATAGTGACGTCAGCGTGATGATGTCATTACATCACATCGCCCGCGCTGAGTGCAAGTTAGAAAATTCTGCACAGCAGGGAATCAGGGACAGGTAAGTTTTTGGGTTTTTTAAATAATTTACATGAGGGACCTAATGCTTGGAGGGCTACCTATCTAAACTGAATCGGATGGAGAAGAAAATGGTAAAAGAGGAACTCCAGTCATAGAAGACATCACATGTGCATCACTCGATTTAACTGTGCTGTAATCACATATATGTCTGCAGAGCGCCTGTGTACAACTGGTAGTCACTATGTGGTGCTCGCGTCTTGACATGATCTGGCAGTCTTATTTGATCTTCATGTAGTGGCATTATTGGCATTGATGGTCTTTGTACAATGGATTTCTTTAGTAACAGTATAATGGCTTTTTATTAATAATATTTAATATTTGGTAACTGCATCACTATTATTTAAAGATTTTACACTATCATTCATAAATAAGGCTTTTAAATTATGCACATTTATTAGCACTGATTTTCATTATACAATGTAGACAGTATCTATGTGGAAAACACGTCAAATATATGACAAGAACATTTCTTTTTATCCATAAATATATGTGCTGCAGTCGGGGCTAGGACAAGGTATTCTTGTGCCCTCTGCAAATAAGGCATGTAGCGCACCCACCCCTCCCAATGTAAAATTCAGCCCACACCATATCAATTTGCGCCCCCTTTCTGCCTGGGATGAAGCGGAGCCCTAGGCGGTCGCCTACTTTCGCCTACTTTTCATCCCAGCTATTGCCGCAGTTAAAGGAGTTGTCTCCCTACAGAGTTTCATAGAATGCATGAATGAAATACTCTGTCTCTTGCTGGTTCAGACTGACTAATTTGCATACAGATCATTTCTCCGTGCTTTCAGTTGCTAATTAGATCTGATTAGCTGAGAAGCTTTTCAAACTGCTCTCAGAAGGCTTTATCTGATCCCCAAAACAAAAGCCCTAATTACAGTTCTGTTTATTTTACATAAATCAAGCTTTTTACTGCTCAGCAGCAGGGACACTGCAGGGACCTGTGTGATGATGTCACTCACTGTTATCTCATTGAACAAACAGCAGGGAGGGAATTGTTTACAGGTCGGTTACTGAGGGAACTGAAATAGCCAGGGAGGTCATAAATTCACTTGTATCTCCTTAGGAAAAACAGAGGAACAAAGCAATATATTTGGAAAATGTCTTTATTTTGTGTTCCCTACAATTTGAAAGCTATTCTTTGTAGCGAGACAACCCCTTTAATCATGTTCCATGAAAAATGCTGCGTGAACCTGTAGTGTACAGGATTGTACCCCCTCTTGCACCTGCTAACCCTTGTAAGCATTAAAGGCATAGGTGTAACTTTAGGGGGGTACGGATGGGACTGGTGTCCCCCCCCCCCACTTTTTTCTGGGTGGGGGACGGTCCCCCCCACTTTTTAGCCACTTCAATAAAAATAATCCATATGAAAGCATTAGAATACGGTCAGTGGGGAGAGCAGAGCACAAAGGAGGAAGAAGTTAACCCTTTGCCTCCTATATTTCAGTGCATCTTGGGGGGACAGAGTAGACAGCAGCCTCAAGTGTCAGTGCAGAGTGAGAGCTGATTGGGAGAGCAGGAGTCAGCAGGGGCTGCTTCACCAATGAGAACGCTGCTCACAGTCCAGCACACTTGGTATCTGGGGTTGTATCTTTCCATCCCATTTTATACCACTTCCCCTATGCTCAGCCCTCATCAGAGAAGCTCTTCCCGAATTCAAATTGCACCAACTATAGGAGACAGGTAAGGAGGGGACAAGGGTGCTAGGCGTTGTGTGTGCATGTGAGTAGGGTATGTACTGTATATGTGAGATGTGTATATACTGTATGTACGGCCATGTGTCTAGCCATGTCACTTCTTCCCTGCACTTACGCACCGGGGAAAATGAAAGTGAATAGGGCCGGCCCCGCAGCATTGAGAAGTGTGGACTGGCCAGCACGTACTTGTAAAAAACCCGGGATTCAGAAGAGCGCACAGTACGCCCTGCTATACGCCATGTGAACATACTTTAAGGGTACGCTCATGCAGAAGATACGAATGCCGATTCTGGGGCGGATTCAGTGCTGCATCTGCCTCAGAATCGGCGTCCAATCCCACAGGAAACTGATTTACATTATACCCTATGTAAAATTAGTGTCGTCGTTTAGATTACACTGATTTTACGCTAGTCTTTTTGTCACGTACTATCAGTGCCTACAAAGAATTCTTCGAGGTGTTTTACGCACTAACAGCACTAATGGATAGGAGGGAGAAATCTGCCTCAGGCAGTCGTGGATCGTTTGCTCGTCAGAATTCTGCGTTTACAAGCAAATGACACTGTCAGTGGTGAAAAAACGTCATGTGAACTCACCCTAAGCGTGCAGTGTGTCTGTGTTCAATATATGTATATATATACATACACACAATTTCTGGGGTACCTTGTCTAATATAGTCTCTGGGGTACAGTGTGTAATGTAATAATCTCTGGGGTATGGAGTGTAATGTAATATCTGGTGTGTAATGTAGTAATCTCTGGGGTACAGTGAGTAATGTAATATCTGGTGTGTAATGCAGTAATCTCTGGGGTAAGGTGTAGTGTAATATCTGGTGAATGGTGTGTAATATAGTAATCTCTGGGGTATGGTGTAATGTAATATCTGGTGTATGGTGTGTAATGTAGTAATCTCTGGGGTATGGTGTGTAATGTAATCTATGTGGTATGGTGTATAATGTAATCTCTGGGGTAAGATGTGTAATTTAGTAATCCCAGGAGCAAGGAGCCAGGTTAACCCGTGGAGTGCTGGACGATTCCTGGCCCGGGCGTCGGCCAGGAATCAATCACGATAGCAGGGAAGAAAACCCAGTTCACACTAGTGAACACAAATGTGGGACACTATGTCAAAAAACCACGGCTTACGTCGCAACGGCACATGGCCGGCGACCAGAACTCAACGCTGGGGTTCTTTCTGGCATGATCATGACAGTACCCCCCCCTTTATGAGGGGCCACCGGACCTCAACAGGTCCTCTATGTTTAGCAGAATGGACCTGGTGAATTCTTTCCTTTTCCAGCTTGGGGGCATGTTTTGCAGATGAGACTTGGAGGCGGACATATTTTGGTCTGGTTCGGCGGTTTTTACTAGGTTTTTTTATTTTTAGTTGGGCGTTTTTTTAGAGTCTTATGACTCCTAGCCCAGACTGTGCACAGTTGATTAACGGCGGTTTCTATTTTAGTTTTATCACCTGTAGTGGCAGAATACGTGAAGTGGGAACCATCGTCACGGCAAAAGCGGGCCAGCTTGGGAGGAGCAGAATTTTGTGAACTGGTAGTTGAGGACACAAAATCTGAAGGCAAGGTGGTGACCACTACTCCCGAAGAAAGAATATTTTCAGGTTTCTCAATTAACAGATGCATAGATTCTCGTTCCGAGTTGAGCTTTGCCCCCGGAGGGAGGTCTATAGGACAAACATCAGGCTGGTGTGGAGGCAGATGTTCCCCAACATCCCCATCAAAGACGCTAGAATTACATTCTGAAATATCATGAGCATTAATTACAGCACACACCAAGGGATGCACTGTCTTTGAATGAGCACCACATGAGTCACCCCATTTGATCAACTCGGTGGTTCTCCAGTTGAACAACGGATTATGGAGGCGGAGCCAGGGCAACCCAAGAATAATATCTGCAGAGAGTTTCTCCATGACAAAAAATGAAAGTTTTTCAGTATGCGAACTCCCAACATTCAAAGTGACCTCAGCAGTACAAAATTTTATTCTTCCTCCGGTTAGTGAGGTAGAATCTACACCTGAAACAAAAAATGGAGAACACAAAGCAACAAGTTCCAAACCCAAGGCTTTAGCAACAGCCATACTGATGAAATTAGCAGCTGCACCCGAGTCAATCAGGGCACGACAAGCAAAAGTCTTGGAGCTAGAAACTAAGGTTATGGGCAAAACAAACTTGTTTTCAGAGTTAGGAGGTACCTTTACATCCGAGTTACCTTCCTGGAAATTGTGCAGACGTTCGGTGTTACCTTGGGGTGAATTAGGCCTAATAGGACAGTCTCTCAGGAAATGGTCAGGCTTCCCGCAATAAAGGCACAAGGCGTTCTCCAAACGGTGTCTCCTCCTGGTGGCAGCAGACGTAAGACCCAACACCATGGGTTCTTCTCCAGAAGACTGAGAGGGAGATGGGAGAGAAGAACTCTCAAAGAAGGAAGAAGCAGGTTTTACAGGAAAGCCTGACTTGAGCTGAACAGTTAAACCCCCTTGCTTTTCCCTGCGTCTCTCCCTTAGTCTTCTGTCAATAGTCACAGCTAGAGTCATAAAGTCACTCAGGGTCTCAGGGATTGGATGGCTGACCATAGCATCCTTCACGGCATCAGACAGTCCTTGTCTGAAAAGGGTCTTCAGAGGTTGGTCAGACCACCCGGTCAACGTACACCATTGGCGGAACTCGGAACAGTAGTCTTCAGCCGAGCGGCGGCCCTGCTGAATAGCTAGCAAATGAGTCTCCGCCCATGCCACACGGTTGGGGTTATCATAAACCTGTCCTAAAGCCAAAAAAAATCTGTCCATAGATCTCCACTCAGGGGCTTCAGAGGGTATAGCTAATGCCCAATCCTGAGGTGGGCCCTGGAGGAGAGACACAACAACTGCTACTCTCTCAGCCTCAGTGGGAAAATAGTTGAAGCGAAAAAATAAATTACATGATTCCCTAAAGGTTCGGAACCTGTCAGGATTTCCGTCAAAGCGATCAGGAAGAAGCATCTTAGACTTATGACGTATGCTAGGATCCACAAAAACAGGGGCAGGTAGGGACACAGACGGGGCGGCAAGTCCAGGTACCGGGTTAGTTATGGCATCCAGACGCTGCGAGACTTGATTAATAAGCCCCGCCATGCCTTGAAGCTGAGTTGTCAACTCATCCAAGCTGTCGGTGACCGACAAGTCGGTACTCATATTGAACCGCGAGGAGAGTCGACTGGGGTAGGGCCTGTTATAATGTAAGGGATCCGTCAGGGGCGCACAAACAGACACAGACAGCGTGAGGCCCTGACACTGATCCCAACCCCTGTCCCTGCCTTTTGGGGTGCCCGACTCCTTAATAGGTCGGCCCCAACCAGAAGACTGAACACTATACTGAATAGCGTGGAAACACAAGACGCAGACAAACAATACAAACACAATAAGGAACGGTCAAGCAAGCCAAGTCGGTAACTATCGGGAACGCGGTACAAAGTCAGAAGGCAGAAGAATAAACGTGAAACAAGCAGAGTAAGATAACCAGGGAGGCACAGAATAAAGAGGGCGAGTTATAGGCAGAAACAAACCAATATAACAGGCAAGGAGAAGAGACAGAAGAACCCTTAAATACCTTCCAGGAGAACTAAGGACAAAGGCAATAGGAGGAAGAAACAGAAGACCAGATAGGAAGGTAGAGCTGTCAATCACCAGGAGCAAGGAGCCAGGTTAACCCGTGGAGTGCTGGACGATTCCTGGCCCGGGCGTCGGCCAGGAATCAATCAAGATAGCAGGGAAGAAAACCCAGTTCACACTAGTGAACACAAATGTAGACACTATGTCAAAAACCACGGCTTACGTCGCAACGGCCATGGCCGGCGACCAGAACTCAACGCTGGGGTTCTTTCTGGCATGATCATGACAGGTATGGTGTAATTTAATCTCTGGGGTACAGTGTGGAATGTAATCTGTGGGGTACAGTGTGTAATGTCAGAGCCGCCTTAACAGCACTTTGGGTCCTGGGCTTAGTAATGCAGTGGGCCCTGCCTAGACACTTGATATCACACCCAGCCGTGTCTCTAACCACCACCAAACACACCAATATCATCATACCACCTACGTTGGGACACGTAGGCAGTCTGTAAGACTAACTGGCAGTGCAGGGTACCAATGGCTCCCTGCTCAGCCATGGATTTTAAGTGTTTGTAAGTCCTAAAAACACACAAACAACCAAAGAATCAGGTCCTACCCGGGGATCCAGAGCATATGTCCATGCATTCGCCACCTGGGGCCCCTGTGTTTGTGGCTCCCCCGGGCAACTGCCTAGTATGCCCAATGGAAAAGATGGCCCTGTGTAATGTCATCTCTGGGGTACAGTGAGTAATGTAATTCATTTCTAGGGTTCGAGGTGTAATATAATACATTTTTGGGGTACAGTGAATTATATTATTTCTTGAGTACAATGTGAAATTCATTTCTAAGCTGCAGTTAGTAATGGCATTTCTGTGGCTACCATGTGTAATATTATTCATTTCTGTGCTGCAGTGAGTGATGTCATTTCTGGTGTGTGGTATGCAATAAAATAAAATTTGGGGTACCGTATGTGACATAAGTGATTCCTAGGGGTACAGCAAGATTGGGTTCTTTTATTTTCCTCATTCTGTTGTAGAGCCACTCATAACCTTACGGATTGCACCAAATGTGTTTGCCATAAGGACTAAGCCTGGACCTGCTGGGGGAGCTTACAATGCTCCCTCAGACCTCCTAGCTGGGTTAGAGGGGGCCGCTTCACTGCAGGGAGAGGGGGGAGAGAAGGGAAGGGAAGTGAAAGGGAAGGCGAGTGAAGGAGGGATAGGAAGGTAGGAGATGAGAGGGAAAATTGGTCCCCCCCACTTTTTGAACCAAAGTTACGCCCCTGAAAAAAGGGATGATTATATGCAGCACTACAGCAAATGCACTAAAATGTTATTGTGCACTGTGATTGATTACAGGTGTTATGCCAAGTAAGATAATGGTGATGAAATTAGGGGCGTCGCTAAGCAGTTCTACCTGGGGCACAAGCTCCGGATAAAACTGCCTGTGCCCCGAACCTCGCCGGGCTCCAGGCTGCTGCCGTGGGTTTGGAGCTCCGATGGTCTCTTCAGCTGTATGCGCGTCCGCTGAACACACATACAGATGAAGGCTTCTGCGGAGCAGAGAGCGAGCGCTCCCTGCTCCACGGAGAACTCCAGCAGCTTGCAAGCAGGCTTGCGAACCACCGGAGTGTCCGGCACAGGCAGCGTGAGAGCTTGTGTCGGGAAGAAGACGGAGCTCAGCAGGAGTTCCAGGGAGCAGGGAAAGGTGAGTACTGGCATTTTTTATTTTTAATATGCCCTATTACCTACCTATATCTATACTGGGGGCCATATATTACCTAATTAAATATTCTGGGGGCCATGTATTACTTATTTATATATACTGGGGGTCATATATTACCTAATTATATATATACTAGGGGCCATATATTATCTAATCATGTATATCCTGGGGGCCCTATATTATCTAATTATATATACTGGGGGCCATATATTACCTAATTATATATATGCTGGGGGGCCATATATTACCTAGTTAAATATACCTGGGGCCATATTACCTAATTATATATAATTGTGGCCCTATATTACCTAATTATTTATATACTGGGGGCCATATTAACTAAATAAATAAATATGTATATATATATATATATATACTATATATATATATATATATATATATATATATATTAATATATATATAATATATATATAATAATATATAATACTGGGGGCCATATATTACCTAATTAAGGGGTAACTGACACACACAAGGGGTGGATGCCACTACACTGATTTATCCCTGATTTCAACCCTCATTATATCACTTTGCAATCTCTGCAATTTTGTACAAAAGTATATTGTCTGACCTCTGAAGGCAATTTTGTTCTTTCCAGGCTGTGTTCATTCAGAAAAAAAGAAAACTAAAATGTTTGTGGGATAGTTGCCAATTTGTCTTGATGATGAGATAATTCCTTGACTCCTAATATGGAAATCTTTGGATCAGTTACCCACATTAAAAAGTTTTGATGGACTTGGCATTTAAAAATATTAAGATTTGGAAAGAGGGTTTTAGAAGTTTTTTAAGTAAAAAACCAACCTCATCACCAACCCCATCTGTACCAACCTCTTTCAGAAATTAGGCTGTGTCTCCACTGCAATGAAAAATGATCGTATTTTCGGTGGTTTTAGGATACTAAAACTGCCGAAAATACAATCGTTCAGGCAGCCCATAGACTTTATTAGAAATAACGACCTGTAGTCTACACAGGTGCCGGGCACCATACATCAGGCACCTGTATCTGCATATTTTATGCTTCAGATTCATGCCTAAGTCTCATTGTAGAATATACATATTTTGGCAGGCAAGGTAGGAAGATATACAATGATTTATGACCTATCCTTGGCTACTTTCACTGGTCTTACATTTGGGGCAATGTTTTGATTTATCTTTATTTTAAATTAAAAAAAATGTTTTTTATTCACATCTCACTGTTTAGAGGTTGCAGATGCAGTATGCTTTTCAACCCTGTAGAACTGGTCAACTGAGCACATATTCGAGCCGTCAGATGTGGCCCAGACTTCTTCTAAGGGTATGTGGAAACGGCGTATTTGCGGTCCTTATTTCTGGTCGTAATTGCACTGTAATAAGTACACCCCACAAATACGGTAATTCATAGCTCTCATTGAGAGACTATGGGAGCTGGCACAGAGCTTTTTAGAAGTACACGCTGACCAGCACGCATTGTGTTATGGAGGCGCGCAGCGTATCATTGCTTCTATATTTAATGTGCCTTTTTAGGGGCATTACAATGTGTCGTGCCCAGTGCATAATGCGCCTAGTTTTGTTATATTACAGTTCATTTATATCAAGGATATGACGTCAAGAGTATTCTTGAGGTAAAATAGACAAAAAAAAATGGCGCTTGCATATTGGGACATGTTGCCATAAGTGTTTTGCTTATTCTAGTTTAACCCTTTACTGATAGAGCCAATTTTGACCTCCCTGACAAAGCCCCATCTTTTTAAATCTGACGTGTAAATTTAAGTGGAAATATCTTTTTGATACTTTTACCTATCCATTTGATTCAGAGATTGTTGTCTCATGACACATTGTCTTTTAATTTAATAACACATTTTGGTCCTTAAAATCCTTTTTTATTTGTAAAAAAAATAAATAAAAATAAAATGTGAAAATTTAGAAAAATTTGCCATATTCAAGGTTAAAAAATTTCCGTGTGTAAGACAGATAGTTATTCCACTAAAAATAGTTTATAACTAGCATATACCATATGTCTACTGCAGGTTGGCAACATTTTTTAAATGTTTTAAATTTGCAACATAGATTTTTTTAGGGACCAGTCCGGTTCTGAGGTCGCTATGAGGAGCATGCATGTTAAACACCCCCATAGATGACTTCATCTAAGAAACTGCTCTCCTTAAAGTATTTAAAACAACATTTAGGAAGTTTGTTAACCCTCTAGGTGTTCCATTATTAAAGCAACGTGGAGATGAAATTTCAAAATTTAACTTTTTTTTGCAGAATTTTAATTTCAATCCATTATTTACTGGAACACAGTAGATGTTACCATAAAACTCAATTCAATATTGATTTTCCTTATTCTACAGTTTTTAGCTATATCCCATATGAGGCCCTAGTGCGCTACTTGACTATAAAAAAATTACATTTTTTCCAATGACATGCAGTTTTAACTGTGAAAATGTTTCATTTTTACAAGGAATATGGGAAAAACACGGCAAAATTTGTTATACAAGTTCTTCTAAGTTCAGTAATAGCCTATATATGGGTGTAAACTGCGTTTTGGGTGCATGGTAGGTTGCACAAGGAATGAAGTGCCATTTGGCTTTTGAAACACAGGTTTGGTGGGTGCAATGTTGCATTTACAAAGCCCCCAAACTACTAGTACAAGTGAAACATTCTAGAAGTCACCCAATTTTGGAATTGAAATCCCACAGGTAATTCAATTAGGGGTGTATGGTGCATTTCGGGCCAACAGGTATTTCACGGGTTTTTTTAGCAATGGGCTGTGAAAATGGAAAAAAAACCCAGTAATTCTGCCATTGTTTTTTGGTTTCATTTTAACAGCGCTTGTCATGCGGTATAAATTATTTACATTAATTTTTGATCACTTTTTATCTCATTTTACGTACAGCAGGATGAAATGAACATAAATCACAATTCTGCCATTGCTTTTTTTTTTTTTTTTTTTTTAAAGGGTTCATTGTGAGGGTTTAAATAACGTGACAACTTATAGGCTAAATTGTTCCGCCGCAATACCATGTACTTTTGTTATTTTTTATCTTTATTGGGCTAATTAGGAAATATTAATGGAAAAAGGGTGGTGACATGTTTTACTTTTCTTATTTGTGTTTGTGTTTTTACACTTTTTTAATTTTTTTACCTGTTCCCATGGGGGACTTCTAATACAGTGCAGTTCATGACCTCAGAGACAACCTAGGCCATTGATGGCGAACCTTTTTGAGACCGAGTGCCGAAACTGCGACCGAAAAATACCTTAGTTACCGCAAAGTGCCGCCACCGCCGGCACGAAGCAGGGAGGTGACATCGGGCCGCACAACAATTAATACGAGGGATGTGACGGCCGCTTAGCCCATCCCTCTGCCATATTTCCACTATACAGTGACCATATTGTGGTAGATAGCCGTGTACACAGGTGCTCAGCAGACAGTTGACTGATTAATACCACAACACCACGACCACATATCACCACCACATAGTGACTGAATAATACCCCCACGTATCACCACCACAAAGTGACTGAACACCACCGCCACACCATTACTGAATATAAACCATTACACTTTGCGCGCATATAAGAGATTACATTTCAGGCACATTTAGTGACTCACAGGTGACGTTTCTCCGATAAGTCGTTCGTATTCCCTTTTCTTCTCCATCTGGTTCACACCTTCATGCTGACTTCTCCCGACCAACACTCGTCCCTGCAGATTTAGACACAAATATCTTAGAATCCTCACTTTTCCAGCAACTCCTTACTTATAGGTATATAAGTCCCCTAAGTTAGGTAGGTGTATAGGTCCCCACAGGCAGTATACAGCTCCCCACAGGCAGTATACAGCTCCCCACAGGCAATATACAGCTCCCCACAGGCAATATACAGCTCCCCACAGGAAATATACAGATACATAGCTCCCCACAGGCAGTATACAGACAGATAGCTCCCCACAGGCAGTATACAGACATATAGCTCCCCACAGGCAGTGTACAGACAGATAGCTCCTCACCAACCAGTATACAGACAGATAGCTCCCCACCAGCCAGTATACTGGCAGATAGCGCTCCCCACCAGCCAGTATACTGGAAGATAGCGCTCCCCACCAGCCAGTATACAGGCAGATAGCTCTCCCCACCAGCCAGTATACAGGCAGATAGCGCTCC
This sequence comes from Phyllomedusa bahiana, assembly GCA_025379985.1. NCBI lineage: Eukaryota > Metazoa > Chordata > Amphibia > Anura > Hylidae > Phyllomedusa > Phyllomedusa bahiana. The sequence continues at coordinate 41,134 of JAODAL010001413.1, forward strand.
CCACCAGCCAGTATACAGGCAGATAGCGCTCCCCACCAGCCAGTATACAGGCAGATAGCGCTCCCCACCAGCCAGTATACAGACAGATAGCGCTCCCCACCAGCCAGTATACAGATAGCTCTCCCCACCATACCAGTATATAGCCGCCAGCTCTCCCCACCATGCCAGTATATAGCCGGCAGCTCTCCCCACCATGCCAGTATATAGCCGCCAGCTCTCCCCACCTTGCCAGTATATAGCCGCCAGCTCTTCCCACCATGCCAGTATATAGCCGCCAGCTGTACCCACCATGCCAGTATATAGCTGCCAGCTCTCCCCACCATGCCATTATATAGCCACTGCTCTCCCCACCATGCCAGTAATATAGCCGCCAGCACTCCCCACCATGCCAGTATATAGCCACCAGCACACCCCACCATGCCAGTGTATAGCCGTCACCACTCCCCACCATGCCAGTATATAGCCGCCAGCTCTCCCCACCATGCCTGTATCAAGCCAGCACAAATAAAAATAAGAACACTAATATTCACCTTACCTCTGTCCCAGCCGCGCGCTCCTCTTCTGTCCTCTTCTTTCCCAGCCGTGACTCTTCTCTCCATCCCAGTGCGGGACGCTCCTCTGTCAGCTCCTTGGGCGCACTGCCTATGACGGCTGTGCTCCCGAGGACAGGCAGCAGCGCGATGATGTAACTACATTGTGTCGCTGCCCAGCTGAACGCACGGGGCCGCCGCGCACCCTCTGGGCTGAGGGTGCGCTGCGGGTCCCGACTCGCGCTGTGTTAGACATAGGGCCTGCCAGAGGCCCCAGGTCCAACACTGTGACGTGGACGCAGAGCCCTCCTGGCGCGGCGTCCGGGTCACAGTGAGGAACCCAGCAAGTGGCCAGCCTGGTACGTGTGCCAGGAGAGATGGCCCTGCGTGCCACTTCCGGCACGCGTACCATAGGTTTGCCACCGCTGACCTAGGCTTTCAGGTTGTCATGTCAGCCATTGGCACCTTGCGATCCTGAGGGATAATTGCCTTAGAGGTTAATCACAATTGCCTAAGAGGTTAATCACCAGAGACCAGAGTAAACTTGGTCATGGCCGATACCACAGGTCACCAACTGTACCTTACAGCTGTTTCCCTTACGATCACTTTGCCATAAATATAAGGCAATTTGCAGAAACCCCTTACTGACCATGACATAAACTTAAATTGTTGGGAAGTGGTTACTGGGACACCATGTATAATCGTATATAATCTAAAGGAAACAAGAATGCATTGATCTGGAAATCTCTTAAAGTCATATTATATTTACAACAAAACATAGAATACATTTATAAAAATGATTCTTTTAGAAATTGATGGCAGCAACACATCTTAAAAAAAGTTGCGACAAAAGGCATGCAAAAGTAAATGGTACTACAAAAATCAGTCAGATGGTCAATTTTCAAGTCACAAGACTGTATAAAACAGCATGATAGAGAGGCAGAGTCTATCCAAAGCAAAGATGGTCAAAATGTCATCAATCTGTGAAAATCTGTGTTTAAAAATTGTGAAACAATTTAATAAAAATGTTCCTCATTATCAATTTGCAAAGATTTTGAATATCCCACAACCGTACACTATCTCATCTACAGTGCATAATATCATCAAAAGATTCAGAGTATCTGGAGAAATCCATATGCACAAGGGACAAGGTTGACAGTCAATATTGGTTGCTCGTGATGTATGGGCCTTCTTGCAAAATTAAAAACAGGCTTGATTGGGTCATGCAAATCACTGCATTGGCTCAGGAATACTTAGAGAAATCATTGTCTGTGAATACAGTTCACTATGCAATCATGCAATCCACAAATGCAAGATTAACTGTATCATGAAAATAATAAGCCATATATCAAAACAATCCAGAAATGCTGCTATCTTCTCTGGACCAAAGCTCATTTAAAATGCATTGAGGCAAAACTGAAAACTGTTCTGTGATCAGATGAGTCAAAATCTAAAATTATTTAAGGAAACCATAGATGTGGTTTGAAGAAGAGAGTGGCCATTCAGTTTATCAGTGTACAGTTCAAATCCTGCATCTCTAATAATATGGGGCTGCATTAAGGCCTTGGGCAGCTTACACATCTTGAAAGGCATTACTATTTCTGAGCACTATTTAGAGGTTTTAGAACAGCATATGCTCCTATATCGTTATTGTCTTCTCCAGGAATTCCTTGCATTTTTCAGCAAGATAGTGCTAAACCACATACCGCAATTTATCACAACAGCATGGCTTCACAGAAGAAGAGTCCAGGTGCTGAATTGGCCTACCTGTAGCCCAGACCTTTCAACAATATAAAACATCAGGCGCACTATGAAACAATGCACTAGGCAAGAGCGTCCCAGGACTGTTGAGCAGTTAAAGTACTTCATCAGACAAGAATAAAACAACTTTCATCTCCCAAAACTCCTGCAATTGGTCTCCTAACTTCCCAGACGTTTACAGACTGTTGTAAAAAGGAGAGGTGATGCTACAAACATGTCTAACTTTACATTTTTAATATTATTGTTGTATGCAGCCCATACAAGAGGGGATATCTAGGAATAGGTAGGACACTGCTAATGTACACATATTGCAAAGTGACTTGTCTTTGCAAGATCTTTAACATAAAACGCAATCCTTGTAGCGAGACAACCCCTATAACTTAGTCGTGTTCCTACGAAGTAAAATCCACTGCACAGGTCAGCTCTCAGCTAGCTGTAAGTGAACTATGCATGCGAATGAGGTGGGTGTTGCTTATGTAAGCAACTACTTCCTAACTCTCAAGTACGGTCAGCTGGCAGCTAGCAGAGAGTCAACCTGTGCAGTGGACTACAGCACCTTTACCACCCACCTTTAACACATTCATTTTTTTCCCCAACTGTAAATATTTATTAGACAAACGTTTGGATCCAATCCCGGTTGGGCAGTAAATGCACAATACTGTGTTGCTTTACTTCATGTATGTATGGTGTTTAAAAATGTTTGTTATGGCTGTTTCTCTTCCTCCGATTTATTAATAAACCTATTATCCATCACGATTGGAGCAGAATAGACCAATGTTCATATTAACAAATCTTATAAATACTTGCAGATTTCCAGTATCCTATTGTTTCCTGAGACTCTTTGTTAAACAGGAACATGAAATGTGATCCTATTTCTGGCAAACAGCCTGTAATCCAGCAATGCATTTCCAAGGCCAGAGTTAAATCCGATTTCATTAGCTACGCATGCAGATCCTGCTATGACTGGAACGGAGGGCAAATATTTCTACCTATAGGAGATAATTGTATCCCTACCAAACTGCTTGTCTTACATGGAACCTTTTAATCCCTTATGCATTTCTACATAAAGAGGGGAGCGTCAGATATTTTCCAGTGGCATGCAGGCTACTTTCTTTTGTTCAGAAAATGTATGAACCATTTAGAACATTCCAATGTTTTGTGACTTTATGGCAATGATTCATTACTTAATTTTATTAATATGATTTATTATGTATAAAAGAACACCTTGTGCATACAGAACAATTACATTTAGAGCAATATTATACTTATAGTTAAAGTAAATAAAGCTGTTTCACAAAGAGCAGTGTTCACTTTGTTATGACATTGGTAGCACTTCAGAGAAAATGTTTTTCTTCTGAGAAAAAAGACAAAGCAAGTTTTGATGTGGCTGGACATATCTCCAAAGGACCAACATACCAGGGACACTATGGGGAGAGGAGCATTGACTGCCAGACCACTGGAGCCATGACCACATCACAATGTGTCAGTGTGACCTTATGAACAAACAATTCTGCAATGAAGCCTGCACATTGTATATTATGCTGGGTGCACATGGAAGTCAAAAGAGGTATAAAAGATTGGTGGTCGAAGATTTCCCCTGGTTCAATTACGGTATGTTGGTAATTTCCTAAAGCTGTTTAAAAGGCACTTTATATGGCACCTCACAGTATTATATAAAATAGGTGTAGTATGATGGACTATATACATTAAAGGGGTTTTGCCAAGAAGTGAGATCCTTACCTAACAGGCTGATACTCCCCTCTTGAGGCTTGAAAAAGGGGTGTTGTGTCTCTGTGTTTAACCCCTTACCGACATTTGACGTACCCATATGTCAATGTCGGGTAGGGGTTCCCGCAAATTGACGTATGGGTACATCATGGCGATCTTGCGCGCTCACAAGTGGGGCTCGCAAGATCGTGGCATGGAACCAGCAGTATATTACCGCTAGCACCATGCCGCGTCCCCAGTGAGCTCCGGCCGCGGGGGATTAAACCCTCGATGTCGCAACATCGTGGTCGCGACATCGCAGCTGCGGGCAGCAGGAGTGAGCTCCTGCTGCTCGCGACCCGGCACAGTAACGGCGCTCTGCGCCGCTACTGGTCTCCCTATCAGACAGCCCGGACGCTGAATAACAGCATCTGGGTTGTCTGGAGACGTCACGATGCCTACAATGCATTGTGGGCAGCGTGACTGACAGTTGCCATGGATACCAGTACACCGCTATAAGCTGTGTGCTGATCTCCTATTGTATGAACGATCTGACGATCGTTCATACAATTCCCCTCTGGGGAAAAGTTAAATAAGTGTGTAAAAGAGTAAAAAAGTGTAAAAAAGTAAAACACAAAAAATAAAATAAAAACACGTACAACGCCCTTTACCTCGTTATAATCGCTAATCGCCCCAAAAAAGAGCAAAAATAAATAAAGTACCCATATTTGGTATAGCCGCGTGCGTAACGACCCACCCTATAAATCTGTCATGTTAATTAACCCGTACGGTGAACGGCGTAAAAAAAAAAAACAAAAAAAACAGTCACAGAATTGCGATTTTTGTTCATCCCACAGCACATAAAATGGAGTAAAAAGTCATCAAAACCTCATATCAACATCAAAGTGGTGCCAATTAACTGTCAGTTCATCCCGCCAAAAAAAGTCCTTACACAGCTCTGTATACAGAAAAATTAAAAAGTTATGGCTATTAGAAGATAGCGATGCATAAATATTGTTTTACACAATAAAAACACTTTAAAAAAAAAAAAAAATTGTGCTTCCACATAAAAAAAACTATATAAATTGGGTATCACCATAATCGTCTCAACCCACAGAGTAAAACTAACTTGTCACAGATACTGTACTGTGAACACTATTAAAAATAAAAAACACTGCTAGGATTACAGTATTTTCTTCACCCTGCATTCCAAAAAACGGATTTAAAAGCGATCATAAAGTCTTTTCCCCCAAAAAATGATACCAATAAAAACGTCAACTCATCCCGCAAAAAAAAGTCCCTACACAGCTCCATAAACAGAAAAATAAAAAAGTTATGGCTCTCAGACTATGGCGATGCAAAAACGTGTTTTCCTTTGCAAATAAAAGTGTTTTTATTGTGTAAAAGCACAATAAAAACTAATGTAAACTGTCAGGAAATTAAGTGCATGTAAGTCAGGCTGTAGGTCTTAGAGGCTTCCCTTTTTTTGATGGCATATATTTAGAAAAGTTATTAAATACCCATTTTGGAGGATCCCACGTCAACATTAGATCGTGGCAAAACCCCTTTAATACATAAATGGCTGAACAGGAAATACATGGTCATGTTGAGGACAAGAAACAGCTTGCTCTAATAAGATATATAGACAGGGGTTGTCCAGTTGGGCCATTGCTTTAAAGGATGAAGCCCACATGGCATAAATGTTTAATGAAATAGCAAGGTCTGTCCTAGGATGAAATGGAGTATACAGAAAACATAAATTCTGGTTTAATGGTGCTAACAAAACATTTTTTTAGGTAAAAGTTGTATTTTAAAGGGATATTGTACACATATTGGTAAAGCACATATTAACAAATGAACACATTTGACTGATCTGAACTGGCTAGTGATAAACCAGAAAAATAAGGAAGACTAAATCTTTATAGAAAATAAAAATCTGATGCCAGAAAAGACCTCATGGTCTACAGTGGGTACGGAAAGTATTCAGACCCCTTTAAATTATTCACTCTTTCTTTCATTGCAGGCATTTGATAAGATCCAAAAAGTTCATTTTTTGCTCATTAATGTACACTCTGCACCCCATCTTGAAAGAAAACAAAACAGAAATGTCGATATTTTTGCAAATTTATTAAACACGAAAAACTGAAATATCACATGGTCATAGGTATTCAGACCCTTTGCTGTGACACTCATATTTAACTCACATGTTGTCAATTTCCTTCTGATCCTCCTTGAGGGGGTTCTACTTCTTCATTGGAGTCCAGCTGTGTTTAATTAAACTGATTGGAATTGATTAGGAAAGGCACACACCTGTCTATATAAGACCTCAAGCTCACAATGCATGTCATAGCACATGAGAATCATGAGGTCTAAGGAACAGCCCAAGGAGCTCAAAGACAGAATTGTGGCAAAGCACAGATCTGGCCAAGGTTACAAAAGAATTTCTGCAGCACTCAAGGTTCCCAAGAGCACAGTGGCCTCCATAATCCTTAAATGGAAGAGGTTTGGAACGACAACAACTCTTCCTCGACCTGGCCGTCCAGTCAAACTAAGCAAACGAGGAAGAAGAGCCTTGGTGAGAGAGGTAAAGAAGAACCCCAAGATCACTGTGGCTGAGCTCCAGAGATGCAGTAGGGAGATGGGAGAAAGTTCTAAAAAGTCAACTATCACTGCAGCCCTCCACCATTCGGGGCTTTATGGCAGAATGTGCCGACGGAAGCCTCTCCTCACTGCAAGACATATGAAAGCCGCATACAGTTTGCAAAAAAACACATGAAGGACTCCCAGACTATGAGAAATAAGATTCTCTGTTCTGATGAGACTAAGATTGAACTTTTTGTTGTTTATTTTAAGTGGTATGTGTGGAGAAAACCAGGCACTGCTCATTACCTGCCCAATACAATCCCAACAGTGAAACATGGTGGTGGCACCATCATGCTATGGGGGTGTTTTTTTTTTGCTGCAGGGACAGGACGACTGGTTGCAATTGAAGGAAAGATGAGTGCAGCCAAGTACAGAGAAATCCTGGATGAAAACCTCTTCCAGACACTCTAGACCTCAGACTGGGCCAAAGGTTCTTCTTCCAACCAGACAATGACCCTAAGCACACAGCTAAAATAACAAAGCAGTGGCTTCAGAACAACTCTGTGCCCATTCTTGACTGGCCCAGCCAAAGCCGTGACCTAAACCCAATTGAGCATCTCCGGAGAGACTTGAAAATGGCTGTCCACCAACGTTCCCCATCCAACCTGAGGGAACTGGAGAGGATCTGCAGGGAAGAATGGCAGAGGATCCCCAAATCCAGGTGTGAAAAACTTGTTGCAACATTCCCAAGAAGACTCAAGGCTGTACTAGCTCAAAAGGGTGATTTTACTCAATACTGAGCAAAGGGTCTGAATACTTATGACCATGTGATATTTCAGTTTTTCTTGTTTAATAAATTTGCAAATATATCTACATTTCTGTTTTTCTTCTTTCAAGATGGGGAGCAGAGTGTACATTATTCAGCAAAAAAATCAGCTTTTTGGATCTTACCAAATGGCTGCAATTGAAAGATTGAAAAATGTAAAGGGGTCTGAATACTTTCCGTACCCACTGTATATAGGGTCTTATATTGTCTCTTTTCTATTTTTCTCTTCAAATAGATACATATTCACCCAGGCAGGTTTATATTCACTTTTGTTTTTTCAACCACATCTGCTGGACATTTGTTTCTAAGCATCTATTACTCTTTTAATAAAATAATATTCTCTGACATTGCTTCTGAGCTACCCCCAAAAATAGTTTCATATTAAAAATACTTGTATTTTGAACTGTACTTAAACCTTTGAATTTTGATCATGTCTCCCCTTTTCCTTTCTGTTCTCCAGAGTATACACATATTTAAAGGGACATTACCATTAAAATTATTCTTTTCACATATTGACAAGTAATATGCAACAATTATATGGAATATTTTTTAATTGAGTGGTAGGTCTTTTTTATATAATTTTTTAAAGTTCCTCTATGTATATTATTCTCTATGACTTCCCTTCTGTGAGCTCTGTCAATATAGCAGCAAGAGGACTGCCTGATAATCCTTCTTTCAGGCCGACTATGGCCTGAGAAGTGCAAGCATTATCAGAAGCATCTGATAAGTGTGAAAAAACACCCAGTGCAGATAAAGACTATCCTATTTCCCTCTCATGTATTTCTGGTCATTGCCTAATAACCTAGTGGTCTAGTCTAATCTCTTCTATCCCTGTCGAGTGAACAATAGAGCAATCATTCTGTTATTACCTGCTGTTTGTAATGAGACTATATAGAGGTAAGCAGCAGCTGATGTAAAGTGAGAATAGCCTGCCCAAGCATTCAAAAGTTTTATTTCACAGCTAGAGAAGGACATCATTTTATAAGTAACTATTAATTGCACGGGACTGCTGAAATATAAAAAAAAAAATTGTCAAAAATGTGAATAAAAAAGTTTTCCAGGAATATTGATTTTTTTAAAAATATATATTTCTGATGGAAGTGTCCCTTTAAGTCTCTCCTTCTTTGTAGTCTAAGACCTATAACAATTTAAACAGCATCTTGAGAACAATGAAAAAGGGGAAACAAAGGGAAAGGATAAGGGGAAAAGGGACATAAAGGATTTAGAATATAGGAATAGCCAACAAATTGCCATGTTTTAAAGAGGAGTGATGTATCATTGAGACCGAATAATACTTAAAAGCCGACTATTGTTTCCATATTAAAGAGGTTGTCTCCCCACGCTGTTTCAGAGTCAAAAGCAGATTCAGATTCACGCATGCTGTCTCATCCTGGTCAGGCTGTGGCTGCTTCTATAGCAGTGTTTATCATTCACAGCTCTTCTAAAAGCACTGACATGAGAGCAGGAGATGTTATCTATAAATGCAGAGCTCAAAGTAAACAAAGAAAGGAGACAAAATACTTGATTGAGATAACACACTGTTTTCAAGCTGCCAGCTGTCTGACCTGTCATCCCTGTTATCAGATAAGAGTGGAGATAGAAGGGGAGAGCATGAGGGTAACCTAGAGAAACCTGTGAGCACTCAGAGCTGATAAATTCTTATCTCCTCAATAAAGCCCAAATATAAAGCAATATATTTTGAAAAAAATTGTTAAATGTGGACAAAACAGTGATTCATAGTATTAGCTTAAGAGGGTTTTCCCATCTGGTTGTTACACAGAGCCTGCTCTTCACAGCCAGCTTCAGGCTCTTGCTTCCTGTTCATGCTGTCGGTGATTCTACAGCAGGCATTTCTGTTTATAGCTGAGCCTATTAGAGGGACATTGATGAGGGTTTTAACTGCAGGCTACAGAGCTCTAAAGGGCTACATCTTTTGCAAACAAACAGGGGATAAGACCTGCTCTAAATCTGAAATGAAGCAAACTCAGAAAAGCAATATATTTGGTAATAATCTCTATCTTTACCTACATGTTTAAAGCTAATCAATGTGGTGGAAATACCCCTTTCATTCCTAGTTCATTAAACAGGTTGTGATTGTCTAAAGTCATCCTCTGCAAGAGAAAAAAGTAGGTATAAAGGTTTCTACTGTCATATCATAATGATTTCACCAGATTGTGCACATAGGGATGTGGTCTCTCACACATGTGGCTATGATTTAGAAGACCATGAGGGTCTAGAACTTTTTTTATCATCTCTGAGAAAGAGCTTACTATCTGCTAATATACCAACCATAACTGAACATGAATTAAAAAAAGATGGACTCATTTAACAAAGCCTTATGTGCCTGGAATACACTCAGGCACAGAACAGAAGATATAACAATACAACTCTTATTGGGGGCTCGGTGGTCAACACCATTGCCATTAAAGTGCCTCGAATCTGACCAAGGGCAGCTTCTGCATGGAATTTGTATGTTCTGTGTTAGTGTGGGATTCCCTCCCACATGCCTAAAAATTACTGACATGTTAATTGGCTTTTTATTCCTTCTGTGTGCACCTGAGATCGAGAAATTGGACTGCGAGCCCCACTGGGGACAGAGAAGGTATGAGTGATGACAACCACTGTTCATTTGAACAATTCAAATTATGCAAGTGACTGAAGCATTTTAGAAATATGGCAACTAAGACATCAATCAAAAGAAGCCTTGGGCTTCATCAAACCTTTGTAATATGCATGTTGTGTGCTTAGATGAGGGTTACATTTCTAGTGCGAGTAGGGAATGGCAGTGTGTAGGGTGCTCCAATGCTCCAGAGCTTTTGGGCCCCTTCAGGCTGCAGGGCCCAGTAGCGACGGCTGCCTCTGCACCCCTATAGCTACGCCCCTGGTGACAGCTACAGCCAACTACAAGCTATGACAGATACATGTGTCGACATGTCAATGCTGGATGCCAGGTGAACAGAGACTGGCAGAGGACCAGAAAAGCTTTGCTAATGAAGCACCTGGAGATTGGTCAGATGAATATAGTGTTTTTTTCATGTTACTCTTTTAACTGACAATGCAGATTTTGCTGAAGATAAATCTGCATTTAAATCTACACTATTAGGAGTTAAAATCAGTGGGGAAAATCTGTAAAAAATATTTGAACTGTTTGCAATTGACATGCTAACACTAACCTACAAAAAGGACTTATGCTAAATATTATAAAATAAAAAAGCCATTTGTTTATTTAAATATGTTATTATTATAGACAAACAAGTATAGTAGGAGGATAAAAATTGACCAAAGAAAAATACAGTACATAGCCAGAATCAAATATATGTATTATAAGTCATCAATAGTATACTGAAATACACAAACACCCTCACTACACTTCATTGATATTCAAAAGCGATAGATGCCCAATATGCAATTCATGTACTATTCCTGGGCAAATAAAAGGGAAAAAGGAAGGAAAAGAGGAAGAACAGTCATTATAGACCCGAAATAAATGTGCAATTTGTGTGTTGTATTGGGGTTGTAGTGGGGGGGTGTTTGTGTATTTCAATATACTTATTGAAGACTTACTATACATATACAGCAGTCCCAACTTTACACCTTTTTAGACATGTTCCCTATTTCAAACAGACTTTGGGATGTGGATTGTTTCCCTGTTCCAAAAGTAGTAGCGTGGAATGACAAGTTCCCGATGCCAGCAGCCAAAAGGGGAAAATGAGGTGATATCTTCTTAACAGGGGCACAGACAGCAAAACAAATGTAAAAACCCTTCCCTGCACTATCCAAAATGAAAAATAAAAAAAACTTTTTTCTTGGAGTTACACTTAATAAATATACCTGTTCCGACTTACATACAAATTCAACTTAAGAATAATCCTACAGTCCCTATCACGTTCGTAACCCAGGGACTGCCTGTATTTGATTCTGGCTAGCTACTGTGTTTCTCTATGGTGAATTTTTATCCTTGCTTGACTGTAATCATAAATTTTAAAATTCTATATTTATTTTAAAAAAAGCATTGGCACTTTTATCATAGTAAATTTAGTCCTTTTTATAGGGTTGTGATGGGGTAGTTTCAGGTCTACGCCATGTTAAATTGTTAAACGGCCTAGTAATTTTTGTATGTTTAATATTAGGAAATTGACATATTTAAACTTTACCCAGTATTGGGGCACTTTATGCCTATCTTTTCAACTGTGTCCACTATCTTATTCCACGTCTAAGGGTATGTTCACACGGCATTTTTGGATTCATTTTGGATCCGAAAAAACACATCCAAAAGTGCAGCGTAAATTGCATCCAAAATGTAGATGCATATTTGGATGCGTTTTGGCTGCAGCAGACACGCACCCTATAGTATTAAATAGGGCGTCTGCTGCGTCTCTTGGATCAAGAATTGACGTGATAATTCTTTGAACAGATCCAAAAAACACATCACAAAGAGACAAGTAAACACACATCGGAGATCACTCGTCTGAACGCCGATGCGTGTTTTACATTGAAAGCAATGTAAATCACCCTGCTCATTGTTAGATGTGTGTTTGGGTCCGTTTAGGGTTGCTAGGGGCCCCGGAGGCAGTGCCGTTGCTCCCCGGGGCCCGACCGCGCATCTGGTCCCTGAACGCCCGGGACATGCGTCCCGAGCGCCCAGAGACCGGCCCGGGAGTTGAGGACTAATGTCCCCGGCTCCCGGGGCTGCGCCGGTGTCAGCGGAGCACAGCGCACTAGCGCTGCCCTCTGTGATCTCCCTGGCAGGCTGATAGGCGCTAGGCCTTCAACCTGCGGGCGCCGACCCCTATGCTGGTAAGGGGGGGGTGGTGATGTCATTCACCGGCCGCTATGCAAGCCGCAGTGGAACCGGGGAGACGGAGGGGCGGGAGCCGGAGCGAGAGTCAGGTAAGGGTTTTTTTGTTTTTTTTTTTTTTTATATAAAGGGGGCCCCGGGGTCCCTTTTAAAGGGGGCCTGTCCTACATTAAAGGGGGTGAACCTACATTAAAAGGGGCCCTGCTCCTACTTAAAAAGGGGCCTGTCCCTCATCTAAAGGGGGCCCTGTACCTACTCAAAAGGGGGGGGCCCTGCTGCCAAATCTAAAAGGGGCCCTGCTACCTCATTTAAAAGGGGGCCCTGCTGCCTACTTTAAAAGGGGGGCCCCTGCTCTAATTAAAGGGGGCCCCTGTCCCTCCTAAAGGGGGCCTTCCCTCATCAAAAAGGGGCCCCTGGCTACCTATATCTAAAGGGGGCCTGGTACCTATATCTAAAGGGGGCCCTGAGGTACTAATCTAAAGGGGCCCCCCTGAGGCTACTAATCTAAAGGGGGCCTAGGCTACCTATATCAAAAGGGGGCCCGGGTGCCTAAAATAAAGGGGCCCTGGTCCCTAATTTTCTAAAGGGGGCCTGGGTTCCTTATCAAAAAAGGGGAGCTGGTGCCTATATATAGTTCCCAAACTTTTTAAAATAAAAAAAGCAGGATTAATAGTGGGTTTCGCCCGCGACAAAAATTTGCATGGCCAACCCCCATTTTGAGGTATGCACGCCCTTCAAAAAGCCACACCTACCCCCAAAAACGGCTTTGGAAGAAAGGCCAGGTAGATCCCCTTTAAAACCAGGAAATAGCCCCTAACCAGGTAGTCCCCCTTACAGGCAGGTAGATGCCCCCTTGTAGCCAAATAGTCCCCTCTCTGTGAGGTAGAGCCAATTTGTACCCAGGTGATGCCCCCCTTTTTTAGCCAGGTAGATCCCCCCCATTGTTTGCCAGGTAGATCCCCCCAATTTTTTGCGGTAGATGCCCCATTGTTTCCCAGGTAGTCCCCCCTTGTTTGCCGGGTAGTGCCCCATTGTTTGCCGGTAGGGGGCCCCCCTCTTTTGGGCCCAGGTGATCCCCCCCATGTTTCCCAGTGGGGCCCCCTTGTTGCCAGGTAGTCCCCCCTTGTTTGCCGGGGAGTGCCCCTCGTAGCAAGGTATGCCCCCATCATTAGCCAGGTAGTCCCCCCATTGTTAGCCGGGTGTCCCCCATCGTTTAGCCAGGTATGCCCCCCCGTTAGCAGGTGGCCCCCCATGCCCCATTGTTACCCAGGTAGTCCCCTCCGTTTTTCCCGGGTAGACCCCCCCCATTGTACCCAGGTAGGCCCCATTTACCCAGGTATCCCCCCTTTAGTAGCGGGGTAGTGCCCCATTAGTGCCAGGTAGTGCCCCCCATTGTAGCGGGTAGTGCCCCCATTTTTCCCGGTAGTCCCCCCTCTGTTGCCAGGTATTCCCCCATTGTAGCCAGGTAGACCCCATTGTACCCAGGTAGCCCCCCCATGTGCCAAAGTCCCCCCCCTAAAACTAAAAAAAAATAAATTAATAAAATCACTTACCTGCCCAGGCCCCTGCAGAGGGCCGTGGACGATCTATAGCAGTGTCCGGGGAAAGTGAGGCAGCCGCGGTCACTTCCCCTGGGGCCCTGATATGTGTGTACGGCGCCAGCGGGCCGTACATACGGGGAGAGGAGGAGGGGGGAGCTCCTCCTGCCCCCCCCCTGCTCAGGGGTTCGGGGGGTGAAGCGGGCCAGTCCCCGCTTCACCCCCTGTGGGAAACGGACCGGGCGGCGCCCGAGTAGCGCACCCGGCACCCCGGGCCGCGGTCATTTAAAGGGGAAAGCAACCCCCGGGGGGGGGGGGGGGGGACCCCAAATAGCGGGACCCCCCCGCCAAAAAAAGGGAGAGTTGGATGTATGGCCTATATCTAAAGGGGGGAAACCCGGGCCTATAATAAAGGGGGCCCTGAGGGTATTATTAAAGGGGGGCCTGGTGTTTTAAAGGGGGCCCTGGTGCCCATAACTAAAGGGGGCCCCGGTGCCCATAACTAAAGGGGGCCGAGGCTTTCTATATTAAAGGGGGGGCCCGGCTGCCCATAAAATAAAGGGGGCCTGGTGCTATATCTAAAGGGGGGCCCCGGTGCCCATATCTAAAGGGGGCCCCGGTGCCTAACATTAAAAGGGGGGCCTGATTACTTCCTCAAAGGAGGGCCCTGCTTATCTAAAACCCCTAAAGGGGCCCTGACTTACCTAACCTCTAAAGGGGGCCCCCGACTTACCTAACCCCTTTAAAGGAGGGCCCTGGGCTTACCTAATCTAAAGGGGCCCTGACTTATAACCCTAAAGGGGGCCCTGACCCCCTAAAATAAGGGGACTCATGGTTAGGTACCCACCCTACCTGTGGCCGGCCTACCAAATTATCCCGGGGGGGGTTACCTACCCAAATGGGCCTATCTAAAATTTCCTGGGGCCTTGCCCCTTTGCAAAACCTAGGGTCTTGTCTACTACCCGGTAATATTTTTGTTAGGGGAGCAGCCTGTTGTGAAAAAATTTTAGGGGGTTTTGTCCTCTCCCCCCTCCAACCCTTAGGATACTAGACCTCTAAATTGGGGCCTGTACCCCCTCTCCCACCCCCGGGTAGTTTGTAAGAGGTGGGAATAGGGAAAGAAAGCTTGAAAAATTGAGGATTTAAAATATTTGTGTGTAATTTTGCAGGGATGATTGTGGCCGGGGGGCATGTCATATGGCGGTGTGGAATGGATGCAGAAAAAAGGGGGTAGAAACGATCTGAGAGAAGAAGGGGAACGACTCCTCAGATAAGCGTTGGTGAGTCCCCGATTTCAGGGGTTTTTTTTTGCTTTATATTGGTCATGCTGTATTCAAATGAATGGATGTGCCCGAGTGGTGTTGCCCCTATGTGGTCTCTATATGGTGGTGTTGTAGGTATACCCGAGCTGGGTTGACCCTATGTGGATCATGGGGGTGTTGTAGGTTATATGAGCTGGGTTGACCTCTATGTGGTCTTGTATGGAGGTGTTGTAGGTTATACCCGGTGGTGTCTGACCACTTTTGTGGTCTCATATTGGGGGGGGTGTTGAGGGTTTTATTGAGGGTGTCTGACTTATGTGGTCCTTTTATGGTGGTGTTGTAGGTTTTTTACCGAGTGGTGTTGACCCCTATGTGGATTATTGGCGGGTTTTTTTAGGTTATCCCCGGGGTGTCTGACCCCTATGTGGTCTCTGAGGAGGTGTTGTAGGTTATCCTGAGCGGTTGACCCCTATTGGTCTCTATATGGTGGTGTTTTGGTTTATCTGAGTGGTGTCTGACCTCTATGTTGGTTTTTATATGGTGGTGTTGTAGGGGATACCTGAGCTGGTGTTTTACCTCTTGTGTTTTTATATGGGGGGTTGTAGGTTATAGTGAGCTGGTTCTGCCTCTTGTGGTTTTACATATGGTGGTGTGTAGGTTTATCGGCGCCGGGATAATGCCAGGTCATGTGTCCCTGATTGACCTGTGATAGGAGTTTGACTTTTATTTCTTGTGGTATTATTTTAGAAGTGGGGGGTGCGTGCCAAGGGGAAAGTGGGGGATATTGTATGGGGTGGGGGGGATATGGATGGAGCTTCTTACCCTGTGTTATGTATGTTAGATGAATTATGTGAGATAGACAGATATGTGACTCACTTGATATTGTACTACAAAATAATTTCTTTTTTGCACACTGTATTAGTGGTAAAATGGGCGCATTTATGTCCGAGGGCCGGTTTTTTGTGGGGGGGGGGCGATGGGGGTTGCTGGGGTGGGGCGAGGGGTTTTGTGGGGGTTGGTTTACAGGGGGGGGAAGGTGCTTCAGCTGTAGGGGGGCCCCCTGCGGGAACACCCCTTTTCCCACGATTTTACAAGGAAAAGTTAGAAAATTTTGTTAGGGATGGGATACGAAGATTGGAATTTTAAAAAGAAATATTTGGATTTTTATATTGCTGCTGACTGTATCTTTACCATCTTTATTTTGATTGCCCAAAAGTTTCTTGCTGCAGTTTAGGGGGTGTCAGCTTGTACAAAAAAAGGGCAATACATTACGTGGAAATCCCTAAAGAAGCATTTATGCTGTCTATCATACATGAAAAAATTTTGAGCTCGGTTACTATTTGAAAAAAGTGTTTAGCTGCCTACGACTTTCAACGTGATTCAAATAGGAAAAAGGATATGTGGACTGCCTATTTGAAATCACGTTTTAAATGTGGGCGCTTAAACATCTTTTGATCAAAATATGTGAACCCGAAAATTTCCAAAGTTTTTTCATGTATGATGCAGATAAATGCTTCTTTAGGATTTCCAGAAATGTATTCCCCTTTTTTGATAGTGTGCGTGACGTGGTGTGAGGTGTAATGTAATATATATATAAAATATTAATATTTATAAATAAAATTATATTATTTTTATATATTATTATATATATTATTATATTTATATTTAATATTTATGGTCCCGAGCCTGCCAGTGGACCAAGGTTTTGATATGTTTTTTCGAAGGTTTTTGTGCAGCCCATGTTATATTTGGTAATTTTGTTTTAACTGTATGGGGGGAAAGTGTGCCCCATTTTGATTTTTGCACCGGCCATCTAACAAAAGGCTGTCATAAAAAGTGCAGTTGCAGGTTGGGTGTTTTTTATTTTTTTTCTTGATAAAGGAGGTCGGTGGGCCCGTGAGAGGCCCGAATGGGCCCTTTTTGAGAGGTAAAAGTAGTGTAGGGTGCCCTATTTGAGATCACGTTGAAAGTGTGGGCAGCTTAAACATCTTTTTATCAAAAAATGTGAACCCCAGAATCTCAAAGTTTTTTCAAACTTGTAACAAGAAATGTAGGGAAAAATTTTCCAAAAAAATCGTTGGGGATTCTGGTTTTTGCAGAAAATTTCATTCCGTGCCCAAAATTCACTTGCTGCAGTTTTGAGGGGGACAACTGGTGTACAAGACACAGTTCTTCCATAAGACCTCGTTTCACAGAAAGTCCCCAGATAAAATTCATTTAATTTTATTTGCCCGTTACAAAAGTTTGGGATTTAAGAACATGTTGATCTGCTTTACGGTTTTTTCCAAAGACCCTGAAAACGGTAATAAATGCTGACGGCAGCCCTGGCTACCACTGCTTCCCCTATAAACTCGGCCCCCGCCAGTTTTAAGTCCATGTTCCCGCTGGGATTTCTTGCTGCCACCCTATATGACAGTTCTTGGGCCTGGTGCAAAAAAAATGTTAGGGGGGTTCCTGCCGTTTTATGTGCCCTTTCCCTACCCGGGGTTTAAAAAGTCAAAGGGGCCCCCCAGCAGTGCTATGCTGTACCTGCTATAGCTACGCGCCCCTCATTTTTCAGTTAGCCTTTGAAAGGATTAATTATTTTGCCTGGAATTTTTTTTCTGGACTCTTGGGGGGTGTTACAGGGTTTTGGTGGGGTTTCGCGCGGTTGCTGCGGCCCCAAAACCCCGTCAAACCTCGCCCCCAACGCCCCCGTTTTATTACATGGTTTCTATGGGAAACCTCGTTGCTATTCCCCCAAAGGAAAACCAGTATTGGCCGCGGCTTTGGGGTGGCCTTGCCCCCGGTGTTTGAGAATTTCCTGTCAATTTTTGCAGCAAGTCTTCGGGCGGGGGTTTCCCCGTGGGGTTTGCCTGCTTTTCCCGGGATGGTTGTTGGCCGGTTTGGGCCCCAGGTTTGGGCGGGGTTTTATCCTGCCTATTAATTTGTATGGGTTAAAAATTTGTGCAAAAACCCCGGGCCAAAAAAAACCCCGGGAAAACCACACCGTAAACCCTTTTGGGGACCGAGTTTGAGGCGGGTTTGGGAAAGGGTTTTTGGGTCCGGGGGAAACCGCGCTGAAACCCGCGGCCAAATCCGCCGTGTGAACATGCCCCTTAGAGCAAATTTCTTCATAAGTTGTTCCGATCCATTTTTATGTTTTGGATGCTAAAATTTCAGTTTCCTACCGTTGGGTATAAAAATTAAAGAAATCTTTTTCCCCTTGACTTTAAAGGGGTTCGAAGATCGGTTCGAGTTTGACTCGAAGTTTGAACCGAACTTCTCAAACTTCGAACTCGAACTTTTTAGAGTTCACTCATGTCTACCCACCACGGTCAAAATAATATGGCTTTTGTTTTTTTTCCTCCCCACTTTCCCAGAGCCATAACATTTTATTTTTTTCCCCTTATACATAGACTAGAGGGGGTTTTTTTTTTATGGTGTCATTCATTGTACCGTAGAATATAATGGGAAATCGCAAAAAAATTCTAAGTGAGGCAAAATGTGAAAAAAAGTACTTGCACTATGCTTGCAGGGTTTTGGCTTTTTTAATGGCGTTTAATCTTCGGTTTTAAATGTGTGTTGCGTTTTTTTACGGGTTTTAATGCAATTCCAGCAATACCCATACTAAACATGTAGGGTTTTTGTTATATTTTAGTACTTTAAAAAAAATCCAAATATCTTCAAATTAAATTTTCGCCAATTTTAGGGGATGTGAAATGGAAAAAAAAAAACACTTTTAGCGTGTGGAATTTTTTTCTTTTATGGTTTTTTCAGGTACAGAATAAAAGTGTTATATTTTAAAAGATCGGACCCTTTTCGACATGGGATGTTTTTAAATTATTTTTTTTTTTTGTAAAAAGGCAAAAGGGGGGGTAATTTGAACTTTTAATATTTTTTTTTTTATACTTTAAAAACGTTTTTTTTTCTCACCATAATATCAAGTCCCCTTAGGGTGCTTGACCACTAAGGGGCTCAATCATCAGTATACTATATTGCATTTGAATTTAAACCCAATGCATTTGGGTTTAACAAAGATGGGGTTCTAGCCCCTTCCTGCCTGGGGCAAGAAGTGTTGAAAAAACAAAAAACATGGCGGCGAGGGGAAACCTTTTAGGGGTTTCTTCCGCCCACCCTGTTTTAAAAAATCGGCACTTTGCAAATTTTTGCTGCTGAAATTTTCTAATCGGAAATGAGAAATGGGGGCGGTGCATGTTTCAAATTTAAATTTGAAGCCGCAGGCCCCCATTCTGGGGCGCCCTCAAAAGGGGGGTTTTTTAAAAACCCGCTGTAAGGGGCGGGTGTTTAGCCCTATCTAAAAAAACCGAAACCCGGTGCCTATGTAGTTGCGGGTCGCAAAGTTTAGCCTGTCCATTTTTTCTTAACACTGGGAGTGGGGCGTTTCAACCTAATTGTCAGGTGGGTTTAAATAAATTTGTTCTGTTGGGAAAATGTACTATATGTCAGTATTTTCAATATAAAAGTATTTTTTTTTTATTAATTCTATATGGAAATTTACATTTTTTTGGGTTTTATTACTTGCATTTGATTTACTTCTTTTTTGAGTGTGTGGTACTAAAGTTTAAAATCTGTTTAATATTGGGATATTACCTTTTGGTAGGTCTTAAGTGCTCCCGCCCCCGGTTTTTAAAATTTTGTTTTGTATTATGGGTTTTTATATTTTATTTATTGCAAAAAAAAATTCATTTTGTGTTTATTATATAGTTTTATAGTAGATAATATATGTAGCACTTTATACCCTGTTAGGAACAAGTAAAGTTAATACGGTATCTCACAAAAGTGAGTACATCCCCACATCTTTTTATGGGACAGTGTAACGGTTTTTCCCGGGAAAGGAAGTGGATTTTCCCCTGGACCACCCCAAGCGGGGGGTGTAAGCCCCAGGGAACGGAATCTTAATTTTGGTTTCCCCGGTTTTTTCACCCGAGCCCCCGCAAAACGGGATTTGGGGCCTTTTCTGCGGGGGGTTCTAACCCGGTCGTTCCCCCCTGACGTGACCCTTGGGTTTTGGGGGGCAGCCGAAATTTTGCGTGGTGCAAAAACCGGGCAGGCAAGGTTCGTTAAATTTAGGGTCAGGGGAGGGGGGTCAGGGCAGGCAGCTTGGTTGTTGGGCGAGGACAAAGGGAAAGGGGGTCAGGGCAGGCGGCAGAAAATACGTGGTTTAAGGAGACGGAATGAAAAGGGGACCGGATAAAGGGGAGTTTTTGGACGAGACAATAGGGAAAGTTTTTCAATAGGCAAGGGCCCAAAAAAATCCGGAAAAGGAAACGGGGGGAAAGCGGGGCCCCGGTGAAAAAGAAAGGGGTTTCCCGGGCCCAAATTTTTCCCAAATTTTCCCGGGGCACTGGCCCCCTTTAAAATTTTCACAGAGCCGGCGCGGGCGCCTTTAGAGACAGGGACGCCCGGCGGGGAAAAACCCCCCCAAACAGGAAAATGCAGGGAGACAGGGGGGCGCCCGGGCTGGGTATGTGATGGCGCCCCGTGGGGGCGAGTGCACCCCCCGCCCGGAGTCCCGGGGGCAGCGGCGGGCCCCCTCCCGGGGCCCGGGGGAAGAAGCCGGGGGCGCCCGCAGGGGGGATCGCGGGCGCCGGGACGCAACCCGTTTTCCCCCCCCTTTTTTGCCCCCCCTCTTCCTTGGGCCCCCGGGGGAAATCTAACTGCAGCAGTTTTCCCGGGCCAAGGGTTTTTGTCCTACGGCTCCCCCATTTTCTCCTCAGGACCCCCCAAATTTCCCCCCCCGTCGGGTCAGGAAAAAACCCGGGCCCTTCCCCTTTATGGTCTTCCCCTGTTAGGGTCCCCATTTTACCGCGAAAATTTTTGGAGGCCTCAGCTTAGAAGAAAGGAAGGGGTTGATTCTTGGGGGAAAAACGGTTCAGGAAACCAAAAAGTCTTCAAAAGGGGAGACATGGAAAGAGTTGGGAAATACGCAAATTTTGGGTGGGGGCCCCGGGAAATTTTGTAGGCAGGGCCCGGGTTTTTATGGGGGGGAGAAATTTAAATGGTCCTAGTTACCGGGGGCCCCAATTTGTAAAGGGGGGGATTTCAGGGGGATTTTTTTGGGCCCGTAGCCAGACTTTGTGCCAGGCGAAAACACTGGGGAAAGGGGCTTTATTCTTGTCCGTTGGACCTTCATTTCGTGCCCGGGTGGAAAGCTGCAGAGATGGCGGTTTTTTGTTTCCAAAAAAGACATCTTTTCTTGGGCAAGAGTTGGGCCCCGGGCCGGGGACTTCTTTATTTATGGAGACAATGGGGAATGGAGGGCGGGATTTCTGGGGCCCTGACGATTTAAAAATGGGGGGTTACCAGTGGATTTCCGGGTCCAGGGGTTAAAAGGAAAACTTTGCCCCCAAAAAAGCAAGCTGGCCCAAATCATTTTCCCGTAAAACCGAGAAAAATGTCGTAAAAAAGGGGCCCCCCAGAAAATTTGAATTGGGGCCTCTCCACTTGGCGTTCGTCTGCGGGTGGTAGGCGGGGAAAAGAATTTGAGGTTCACCTGCAAAAAAGGGGAGCAAGGGGGCCCCGCCCGAACCTCGAAACAAAAATTTGGGGCCCCCGATCCGGGGGACAATGTGCTGCGGAAGCCCGTGTTTGGGGAATGTGGAAAAAAAGAATTGGTTGGCCCCCAATGGGGGGCGGGGGGAGCCCTGGCAACGGGAAATGAAGTGGGGCCCCTCTTCGAAAAAAGGGGGGGGCCGCGACCCCAGATTTGGGCCGTGTTGGCCCCAAAAAAGGGAGGGCGGGTTTCCGTGACGAAATCATTTTGCCACATGAGTCCCAAGGGGGGGGGCCCCAGGGATGGGCAGCCCGGGTTTGGGGCAAACCCGCGGGTCTGGGCGGGGAAATCTTGTTACGAGGGCCCAAATAAAAGCAAGACTTTTACGGAAAAACCCTTTATGTCCCCTTTCCCCGCTCTGGCCCCCCAGTTAAAAAAACGAAAAGATTAGGAGGAAGGATTTTTCGGTTTCTCCTGGGTGACCCCGCCATGACTAGGGCATGACTAGATATTTTTCCCCCCCAAAAATGTTTTCCTTTCCCCGGGGTTTTAAAAGCAGGTTTTTTCCACTCATCCCCTTCACGAATGCGGATTTGGGTTGGGGAGGCCCTCGCAGGTTTAAATTTTTGGGGGGAAATTTTTGGGCCCCCCCGGGGAAACCGGTTTTGAACAGTTCCGTGATCAGCGGAAGGGATAGCGGTTTTTCACCGTGATCTTGTTATAGACCCCGATAGTCGTAAAACGGGGGGTTTTAAAAAAACCTCTTTTTTTTGCAAAAAAAAAAAAATTTTTGCCCCGCAGGGGGTGGGGGAAAAGGGATTGCGTTTTTAAAGGGCCCCTTTTTTCAAAGGTTTTTCCCCGGGAAAAATAGGTTTGAATGGCCTGGGTCTTTGGTAACCCAGAGGGGGGGTAAACCCCTGCCCTTTGGAGGATGGCTCCGGCAGTAAGGGCGATTTGGGAGTCATAGGGGGGGATTGGGGGCGGAAAAGGGCCTCGGCTGCTTTTTCCCGGGGAAGACGTCCCCATAATTTCCCGGTATTCCGTAGGGCCCAAACCGGACAGAGGATGGTAGGACGGTTTGGAAAGGGAAAGGAAGGCCCAAAAGGGGGGAACCCGGGGGGCCACCAGACAAGAGTTTCCCGGTTAGGTGCCCCAGGGGCCAAAAGACCCCGCCCCGGGCATTTCCCCCTTAAGGTTTTGGTTATTTTTTTGGGGGGTGGGCGTGCGCCACGGGGCCCCAAAAAAGATCGCAGAGGTTGACCCAGGGGAATACATAAAAGGGGGTTTTCCTTAAAGCAAGGCGCCCCCGTTTAAGGGGGCACCCCGGGTTGGTCCTGTTCCGGATGGCGTCTCCAAGCAAGTCCCCCGTTAGGAGGAGGATATCAACCCAAAGGTTTCCAAGGGCTAAAAAACCCGGAAAAACTGGTAAAGGGATCAAGGGCCGGGGTTTTTATAAATTTTCCCGGCCCGGAAACCCGGGGGGTCCCCGGGAACGCAAAAGGGGGGCCTGGGAAACAAGGGCCCGAGGGCAGTCCTGAAACTCCACCCCCGGGATAGTCAGGGGTGGGGGGGGAAAAATTTTCACCTAGGGATGCTCCCCCCAACTTAGCCCAGGTGCGGGGGCTTTTTCCCCCGGGCCCTTGGGGGCGGGGGCGGAAGCTCCTCCGGGGAAAAAGAAAACCCGGGCTGGGCGTACGACATAGCTTCTAAGGTTTGGGGGCCGACGGGATAATTTCCCGCTCAGAAAAAGTTTTCCCAAATTTTATCCAACCCCGATGGGTTCCTCCTCAGATGGTAGGGAAAAACCCGGCAAGAGGGAGGTCTTTGGGGAAAACCCGGGGCCAGGGTGGAAGGGGGGGGGTCGCGCCAGGGTTTGCGGTTTTTGGCGGAGGTTTTTCTTGCCCTCTTTTGTTTAAGCGCACGTCAATGCGAAATGGCAGGTGGATTAACTCGCTCAGAAAAGGATGGCAAATTTTCTTGCGGGAAAAAGGGGCGTCCCTTTATGCTGCTGGAAAAAAGGCCCCCTTTTTTAAAAGGTGGCGCGCAGGGGCGGCCCTAAAATTTCCCGGACAGCTCTGATTTCCAGGGGGGGCGAAAAATGCACTGCGTACTTTTCCGATGAAAATTTTTACCCTTTTGGGGTAGGGTTTTAAGAAATGCCGTTTTCCCCGGAAGAGGCTCGAGCTGGTTCCTCGAAAAACAAATGCGGGGAATTAGCGAGGGAAAGGCCCCGCGATCCGCAAGTCACCCGGATCGCTTCCCTGTCCCATTTGAGGGGTAGCCCCGGCCAGGGCCCTTTCCGGGGCAACAGGCTGCAACAAACGCCCCCTTGGAACGTTTCTGACAAAAATTGGTTTTCCCCGCAAATCGGGTTTTGCATGGTGGAATTTGGGTGAGGAAAAACCCCCGCAGAGCTTGGGAAACCCCCGTCAAATTTGGCAGGGGAGCGACAAACGGAGCTTTGGGGCCCAAAAGGAAAAACCATGGAGCCCCCGGAAACGGGAGCGGGGCCAAGGAGGAGGGGGAGGTTTTTTGCTGGGGCGGTTGACGAGTTGTTTCAAAAAAGGCCGGGGCAAAATGTTCCAGCTGTTGTCCCCGCTGGGCCAGTTGCTTTAAAACTGTCGGGTCACCCACCGAGAAAAAAGATCCCCCACAATGGGCAGCGGTTGTCTTTTGGGGGGATCATGGCCCGGGTTTTTACTGTAACGGTTCCGGACCGGAAGTGGATCCATGGACCCCGCAAGCCCTTGGGTTTTAAAAACCCCGCCAGGGGAAAGGAAATTTAAGTTTGGTCCGGGGGGAATTTTACCCCAGGGCCCCCCGCAAAGCGGGTTGGGGTTGTGCGGGGGAGTCTTCCCCGGGGCGTCCCCCCTGAAGTGACTTTTCTTGCGGTGGCACCGGGAAATTTAGGTTTGGGGCAAAATCGTCAGGCAGGCTCGTTTTGTCGGGGGGAGGCAGGAGGTCAGGGGCAGGCAGCTATGGTTTTTGTGGTCCGGGGGAAGGAGGGGGGGTCAGGGCAGGCGGGAGAGTTACCGTGGTCAAGAGAAGGAAGCAAAAGGGGGCGGTTTCACGGTAGATTTAGGAGGGGACAATAGGGGAAAGCTTTCTCAATAGGCAAGGGCCCCTAAAGATTCCGGGAAGGAGCGGGGAAAAGGGAAAACGCCCAGGGTGAAATAGAGGCAGTGCCCGGCAATTACCCAATTTAAACCCGGGGCCTGCCCCTTTAAATCTCACAGGGCCGCGGGGCGCCCCCGCGGGGGCCCTTTGAGCACGGGACGCGGGGGCGGCCGGCAGCAGGGGGACTGCAGGGAGGCAGGAGCGGGAGGGGGTAAATGATTTGGGGCGGGGGGGGCGAGTGCACCCGGCCCGAGACCCCGGGCCGCGGGGCCCCGTCCCCGGGGGCGGGGGGGAAAAAAACTGCGTTTGGGCCCCCGGGGGGATCCGCGGGCGGGGGACGCAAAAAAACAGCAATGAAATTTTGACCAAAATTTGAACAATTTTAAAATATTCAGTGTTTCAGCTTTATAAACAGTGTAAATTTGGTAGAACCCCAAAAAAAACTAAAAAACCGCCATCAATTTTCTAAATGTTGGGAAAAAAAGTGAGTACACCCTAAATGAAAATGGGACAAATTGTGCCCAAAGTATTAATATTTTGGTGGCAACCCTTTTTTCCGCCCTGCCTTAACTCTCTTGGGCAAAAGGAGGGGATTTGAGCTTAAAGGTTGCAGCAATGGGAAAACCCCCTTCCACTCCTCCTTTAGACATCTCGGAGCTGGGGGATGTTTGGGGACCTTTTGGGTCCTCCCCTTTTTTGTTTGGTATGGCCCCCTAGGGTGTGCAATTTGGGTTTAGGTTTTTAGAGACAAGCTTGGTCAGGGCCCGCTGCTTTTTTCTCATTTTCTTTAAAAGGGAGTGGGCTTCTTGGAGGTGTGTTTGGGTTGTTACATGTTGGAAATACTGCCCTGCGCCCAGTTTCTGAGAGGAGGGGATGTGCTCTGTTCGTATGTCACGTACGTTGGCTTTCATTTTTTCCTCAATGAACTATAGCTTCCCAAGGGGCAGAACTCATGTAGCCCCAAACTGAAATTTCCCCACCACCATAGTTGACTGTGGGAAAAGACCCCATTTTTTTTGTCTCCTCCCCTGGTTGCCAAAGAAAAAAAGCGCTTTTTGAAATCCTGGTGGTATTACCAGAGAATGGTGAAAGGTTGTGTAACTGGTTTTGCTGTCAAAACACGGTACGCATCCCTTTGAAAGCCTTCACCATTGGTATATTTTTGATAAAGTAGCAGCTCGGCACTTCCCGAAAGGGACCACAAGGGACATAAAAGGAGTTTAAAGCTGTATCGCGTTCTCTGAGTAGAGGCAGTTTCCCGTGACGTTCCTTTGGAGGTGGGGTTAGAAAATGGACCCCCCGATAGGTTGATTCGGTTGTGTTAGTTTTATTCCTCCCCTAAATTGCCGTCACAACATTTAAAAGGGGGTTGTCTGTACAATGTTTGGGTTTTTTAAATTTAAAAAGTTTTAAAAAACAAGCAGCTTTGCAATATATGTTCCTTAAAATGTCCTATGATTTTGAGTTAGCCTGTTAGTAGTAGTACATCAGTTCTAAAAATCTCTTTGCAGCGACCTGTTGACCCCTTATCTCATGGCTGTCAGTTGTATGACTACCCCCTTCTAAATTTCGGTCAGAGCAGGGGCCCCCTCCCACACGAATGTTCTGTAGGGAAGGGGGGGGGGGGCTCTGGCTTGTGGGTCTGTGCCCCTGGTTTAAACCTGGTGTGTGCTTCCCCTGCTCTTACACAGATTGAGAAGGCAGAGTGAGGCTGATCAATAGATGTGACAGCAGTGCCCCTGTGTGTTACTATAATCATGATGTGTCTTGGAGCTGTGATTTCTAATCTTACAGTCAGGGGGCTGTGAAGTTCTGCTTGCGTACGGACACATCTGAGTATAGTAAACCTTCACAGCGCCCTGTGTCTGTTCTGACAGGGTTGTTTGTTGTGGGATGTGTGTTTTGTATGCTAAGCAGGGGGTTAGGAACCTTGCATCCCCATGCTCTGCTATTAGCATACACGCTTACAGACCTCTGGCCCCACACTTAGATCACCCCTTGTTATGTCTCGTGGAGCTAACAATACAGTGACCCAGGAGCCTGCGCAGCCCTAGGAGGCACACACAGGGTTTAAAATCTGGCAGAAAACCCCCTGCCCCCCCCCTCCCCCCTGCTGTATAAAAATTTATGGAGGGGCTGTTGTTGCGAGGGGATGGGGAAGAGGGGGGGAGAAGAGCAGACAGAAGCACGCCCCTAATTTCAACTGGAGGCACAGAGAGGGGGTGAAAGTTGTAATGAGTAGCCCTTTAAGCCCATTAAATATCTTTTTATCTTGCTTCACAGACCCAGGACTGGTTTCCTTTTAAAATCTCGTTCTTGGGAAAAATGGTAAATTGGGTACAATTTGTCCATTTTCATTTAGGGGTGTACTCACTTTTGTTGCCTGTGGTTTGGACATTGATGCCTGTGCTGAAATTTACATTGTTACGGTTTACATGGCGTGTTGGGTCTGTGTGACCATATGCTTTAAGATGCATGTTTGGGTCCATCTAGACATCTAACAATGAGCTTTGTGATTTTGCGCTGCTCGCAATGTAAAACGCGTATCAGCGTTCACACGAGCCAATGCGTGTTTACATTGCATCTTTCGGCTCCGTTCCAAGAATGACTGTCAATTTTGGGTTAAAAAGCGCAGCAGAGCCCTATTTAAAGTATGGGTGCGATCTGCTGACCCAACACGGATCAAAACACGCAGCTGCATGTTGAATCCGTGTTGGATCCGATCGACACTACGTTTTGGATGCGTTTTTTGGATTAACAGGGCCCCAAATTTGTACCCAAAAACCTGTGTAAACATCCTTTATACATGCTTTTCATGACTACTTTAATCGTATAAAAGTGTATATCTTCAGTGTTGTCGCAAGAAAGTTTTATACAATATTCACAAAGTTTGGAGGGGTGTACTTGCTTTTTTGAGATACTGTATATTTTTGTCTTTGTAGATTTCTGTAAATTTGATGTAGATTTTTTAAAAGATTGTCTCAGATGAGCAGCTCTCTACAGAGTAAATATTTGTGGTTCCACCCGCCCTGTCATTATGGAACAGTTGTATTCTCGTATTTTGTCATCCTCTGCAGCCACAACTTTTGGTTTAGAAAGGAAAAACATCCTGTCTGCTCTAAGAAAGGTCATTGTTCTGATCTCTGACCCTTGTGTATGTAAGAAAAGGCAGACATATTTAAAGGAGTTGTCTCACCGTGCTGTTTCACAGAACAAAAGCAGCTTTATATTAATGCTTCCTGTCTCTTCCTGGTTAGGCTGTGGGTGGTTCTATAGCAGTGATTAGTATCAGTTTGTATTTAAAATCTTTTAATTGCATGACATGGAGACAGGAGTCTTTTTTTATAGTGCAAGGGGTTCAGACCAAAGTAAATGCTTAAAAAGTAATTAGTTCCTTTGTTTTTTAAATTAAATTTGCAGTTCTTAAGCTGCTGGCAGTCCTGTGTGCCAACCCGTGGTGACGTCATTCCCTGTTATCAGATAAGACAAACAGCAGAGAGAGTAGGGGACAGCAGGTTGGTAACCCAAAGAAACCTGTGTTCACTCAGAGCAGATAAAGTCTTTTACCTCCTCACCACAGGAAAATCAAAGACACTTGTACTTGGAAAAATACTTTTATTACCTGTACCTACATGTTGAAAGCTAATCTTTGTAGTGAGAAAACCCCTTTAAAAATTTCAAGATTGAACACTAAATAGCTTTTGCAGAAGATCCCTGTCACAATCTTACCAATCATGATTACGTTCCTACAGTGGTGTTTCGGCATTGGCTTTACAGCCATCAACTGTTTAATTGTGCAGGTGTGTACATTTCTTTTCCACCTTTTATTATTGTTCTCTAACTTATTTTTATTATTATTATTATTATTATTATTATTATTATGCTATTGTTTTTACTAAATGTAATGTAAAAAAATATATAGCTATTAATGTGGAAATCAACATTAAACATGCTATATGATCTGCAGCTTATTATAGAGCAGCAAGAGCTGGGCGGATTTATACATGGTTTTGTTGGAAATGATTTCGTAAAACTTGTAAACAATGGGGCACATTTATCAAGGCAGTTGCGCCAGAATTCTGGCTCAATTTGCGCCAAAAATAATGTCTTCCATGGTTTCTGCCACATTTACTATGTGTTTTGGATGCTTCTGTGCCTCGTCTGACAAAGGGGCACGGCCTCGCAAAAAGGGGCATGACGTCACAAGAAAGGGACATGGCTAAAACACACCAGATAATGCAACAGAATTTTGTTGCAGTTTCTGCCATAAAAGTAAGCCAACTTAGTTGTGGTACAAAGTTAGACTAGACAGTACTAAACCCGCACCCGATTTTATCAACATATGATGAATGCGGGCATTATAAGACCATTTGTTAACTTTACATTGTTTAAAGGGTATGTTACACGGCGCCCTTTACGCCATTGAACTACGCTTCCCTCAGAAAGGACCCCCGAGACGGATTTAAAATTAGCAGTGACTTTATCACTGCCCGGAAAAGACAGACATACAGCAGGTTTAAAAGGAGGGGTCGCGCTGAGTGTTTGCATCGGCCTGTTGGGTCCGTCTTTGGGTGCGATAAAAGAAATGAATGCAATTCTTGGATTGCACCGAAAGATGGGCCCGCAGGGCAATGCAAAAACGGAGCGGTGATCTCTCATTTTGAAAGCCCGCAGTTTGCATTGCCGGGCAGTGAAAAGTCACTGTAATTGTTGTGCGTTCTGGGTCCGTTCTGTGGACCCCAGGGCGCATAGAAAAAGGGTGTTCATACGGAGTGGAGATAAATCTGTTTTTTTTACATTTCTTTTTTCTTTTTTTAAAGTTAAAGGGGATTGCAGGATCAGATATCTCTGTATGCAAAGACAGCCTACTGGAGTCCTTAACCCTGAATTAGTAAAAATGTAAATAAATTGATTACAAGTTCTACTAAATCATTTCCAACAAATGTTCACACGGCTTATTCTGGGACGGATTTCAGCACGTAATTCGCGCCGTACTGCGCGAATTAGGGGCTGAAATACATCCCAGTCATTGCGGTAATCCACAGTTCTCATAGAGAACTATGGATTACGTCTCCTCTTCCTGCTCGCACAATACGGGGAGCAGGGAGAGAAGTGACATGTCATTTACTAGCGGCGTGTACTCGCCGAGAATAATGCATGTCTATGGGGCCGGTGGGCTGCCGCCCCGCCCCGCTCCCGCCCCCGTACACACGGCATAATTGCGGGGCGAAATACGTCCCGCAATTAAGCCATGTGAACATAACCTTATATATAAATCTGCTCATCTTCTTCTGGTCTATTACATGTTTTTTGTAGATGAGAAAGCATGATCATTGCAACAGGTTTAAGCAGGATAGTGTTGGTCAATTAACTATATTTTTCAACAATTTATTGCATATCAATTGCTTTAAGGACAATTATGGTGTATTTCAATTTATTTTTTTATAACTTAGTCTACTAAGCTTTCGACTGTTATGACTTTCTAGGACACAGTATTTATTTATTTGATTAATAACATGAATATACTGTCAAACAGCATGGCACAACACTGGTTTGAGGATTAGCATAAAAAGGGATATACATCTGACTTAAAGGAATTATCTCACTATGCTTCAGGCTCACACTTCCTGGTTAGGCTGTGGGTAGGTCTACAGCAGTGATTATCATATTACTTCTGTTATCTGATCCTGATAGAGTGACATGAGTGCCAGAGGTTTGTAAACTGTAATACAAAAGGCTACAGAGCTCTAAAGGGTTAAAGCTTGTCAGTTAGTATTATAAACAAGCTCAGTCTTTCACAATAAGGAACAGAGCAGGGAGTGATGTCATCATCCCGGCCACTACTAGAGTAATGAGAGCAGAGAGAGATGGATGGTAACTAGGGAAGTTTGTGTAGAAAAGTAGAAGATAAGATCTGCTCCTAACTTTGAAGAGAAGCAAAATCAGAACAGCAAAGTATTTGGTAATAGTCTTTATTTACCTTTTAAAACTGTAACAACATGTTAATATAGAAATTTTGCTGAAAAAAGGTATTCATGCATCAGAAAGCACCAACAAGGACAATGTTAATCCAGCATCTTTTAGCCAAATTAGGAAAAAAACATATATAGCCAGTATAAACTTGAGTTTATTCAGGGAATGCAGAAAGAATGGCATGGCATCCAGCAGTCAGCTGTAGGGGTTATTGGAACAACATGGAGTTATCACAAGTCCAACAACTGTTGCTAGACTTCTGGATTCCAGACTTCAAGTGTGCAGACCACTGAAGAAACAGAAATAACCTAAACAAATGAAGGCAAAAGGACTTGATGGACCAAACAGTATAAAACTGGTTAATGAGTAAGAAACTTTGACTTCAATTGTTTATTATAACTTTTATGACTTTAGTTTAATGAAATTACTTTTTTGAAATCACACGAAGATTATGGTTGTTTTCAGTGACTAGAGGATAATCCAGTGTTTCCAGCAACCAGTACAATATGTCAATATATCTGATGGTGTGCCACTGATATTGGAATGTGTGTGTATATATATATATATATATATATATATATATATATATATATATATATGCCACAACCATGCCAGTGGCACCCAGGTTCACACTGTGTTTTTCAGAAATGTTTTTGTGCAGAACTATACGTTGCATTTGGCATATATTGCTTTTAATTCATGTAGGGAGGAATGGATGCCTCCATTTTGGTTTCTTGCACCCCGCCCACCTCCACAGGTTGCTAGATGAGTGCAGTATGCTTATAAGGTTGGTGCTTTTTTCTCTCTGGATTATGGAGATCTGTTGACCCAAGTAAGAAGTCTGAATTGGACTCAAATGAGAGGTAAAAATAGAGTAGGACCACCCGCCTTAAGATCTCGTTGATAGTTGGGGGTGGCTTAAACATTTTTTGATCAAAACATGTGAACTAAGAATCTCAAAGTTTTTTTCAATATGTCAGATAAGACTGGACTGTTCGGCAAGTGGAGGACCCTATTAAACTTATGGTATGGGGCATCATCAGCATCTTCAAGACAAGCAGGCTTTGCATTTTTAACCTGTCTTGTACTGTATTGACATAAGGCTATTTTTATTTTTTAAGTTGTACAAACATTTTTTTTACATAGCAAGACAGTAATAAAAGCCACAAAAAATCCAGTCACCAGTCATATAGTAGTGCTTGCACCAAAGTAGAGCCTACATAGATGATTTACCTACTAGTTCAGTACCCATAAAATTCTGCAAACTTCCATCCACAACAAATGGAGTTTCCTGCCCAAAATAAATGTCAAACTTCACTTGTACCCGTGGCGCCACACATTTCCATCAACTGGGGTAAATGCCCTGACAGCCTTCCCCTAAGATTGTGGCTGATGGCAGTAGTGCCGCTCACTCCTAACACTGTGGGCTATTTTTCGGCAATGTGTGATTGGTATTTAGGGGTCAGTCTTCCATATAGTAGTTTTCCTAAAATGTTTAGTTTTGGCAAGTAAAGCACTTTGGCTAGAACAGAGCCACTTGAACTTGCAGATCTGCCATATGTGCCAATTGTATAGCTGCACAGGGACCATGTAGACAAGGGTGCCTTAAAAATAACAGTGGTTCCGTCTCCATAGTAAATTACATGTAAATGACTATTTTCTGGATGGTTACAAATGAAGTGAACTATGGCTACCACCCCATTATCAATTAAAGAGTTCATTTAATGTTCATGTACAAGATCCCTCTGTTTTGTCTACCCCTAGATATGCTACTATAATATTACAATCATCAATCTGTTATGTAGCTGGGACATCACAACTGTATGTGAGGCAAGCTGCTGTGACATCATAATTGTGCTCCTGTCAGTAAGATATTGTGACATCCATTATTGGGTTGAAGGCAGATGAGCTGCTGTGACATCAAAATTGTTTCATGAGTAAAGTTGATGAGACACCCCTAGTGGGTTTTAGTCAGTTAAGCTACTGCAACATCACAACTGTCTTTCTCATTTAGTAAGCGGCTTTAATATCTCAATGACTTTAGTAGTCTCAAACTGTTGTGCCTAGCGCTCAACAGTAAAATAGATTTTGGAAACCCATTCTACAGCTACCTGCAAATACAGTGAAGGAAATAATGATTTGATCCCTTGCTGATTTTGTAAGTTTGCCCACTGACAAAGACATGAACAGTCTATAATTTTAAGGGTAGCTTAATTTTAACAACAACAAAGAAATAATCCCACGATAAAGGGGTTAGTACCGTTCCCTAATAGCACATTTCCTATAACAGATAGGAAATCTGTTATAGGTTCATTTTAACATTGAGAGATAGAATATTCAAAAAAAAATTCATAAAATCACATTGTATAAATTTAATTGAATTTTGAAGAGGGAAATAGGTATTTGATGCCCTACCAACCAATAAGAGTTATGGCTCCTACAGACCAGTTACACGCTCCTAATCAACCCGTTACCTGCATTAAAGACAGCTGTCTTAGTCACCTTTATAAAAACTCCTGTCCACAGACTCAATCAGTCAGACTCTAACAACCTGGGCAAGACCAAAGATCTTTCTAAGAATGTCAGGGACAAGATCATAGACCTGCACAAAGCTGGAATGAGCTACAAAACCATAAGTAAGATGCTGGGTGAGAAGGAGATAACTGTTGGTACAATAGTAAGAAGATGGAAGAAATCCAAAATGACATTGATCTGGGACACCATGGAAAATCTCACCTCGTGTAGTATCCTTGATCATGAGGAAGGTGAGAGATCAGCCTAAAACTACACAGGAGGAACTTGTTAATGATCTCAAGGCAGCTGGGACCACAGTCACCATGAAAACCACTGGTAACACATTACTCCGAAATGGTTTAAAATCCTGCAGTGTCCGCAAGGTTCCCCTGCTCAAGAAGGCACATGTACAGGCCCAACTGTAGTTGATGATTCTGGATGATTCTGTGAGTGATTGTTAGAAGGTGCTGTGGTCGGATGAGACAAAAATTGAGCTCTTTGGCATTAACTCAA
This sequence comes from Phyllomedusa bahiana, assembly GCA_025379985.1. Taxonomy (NCBI): domain Eukaryota; kingdom Metazoa; phylum Chordata; class Amphibia; order Anura; family Hylidae; genus Phyllomedusa; species Phyllomedusa bahiana. Next base: position 74,752 of record JAODAL010001413.1, read on the forward strand.
CTCGCCGTGTTTGGAGAAAGAGAAATTCTGCCTATGACCCAAAGAACACTGTCCCTGCTGTCAAACATGGAGGTGGAAATGTTATGTTTTGGGGTGTTTTTGCCAGTGTTTGTCCCCGTGCAGATGCCTTATGGACAGCTAGGTTATTTATTTCATAAATATATGCTTTCTTTATGCCTGGAAGAAAGTGACATATTATTGATTCCAAAGTCTTTCTGTGCCAATTGATGCTGAGGATGCGGATAAAGTTGATAGTGATGCTTGTCCTGGCATAGGCAAAAAAATATGATTCTATGCAGATATGAGGCGGGAGCACTCTTTGAGGATGGGCCCTTTGGCAATTGCTTAGTTTGTCCCCTACAACTTTATCCAGGTACAGTATCATCCTCTGCACCCAACCACAGGAGAGAACAAACAGCTAGGCCAGTACCCTTGCCAATGCCACAGAGTATATTAGCCATAGCACAGTAGTCAGGCAGCAGAAAGTGTTCAATCCTACTTTACGAAATATATTTGGGGATAGGTGGGCTCCTTCTTTTCCTGGCCCCTATGTGCAGCTAAACTGCCTGAACAAGTGGTTTCTCCACTCCTGAAAACAATCCCAACAAAACTGCAAAGAAAATTATTCCGGTAGGGTGTGCTGTGGTTTACATTATAATTGTCTTTTATGTGTTTTGGTGCGGTGTGAGATCAGATTATATCAAAATTCAGTTTACTACAGTGCAATCCATCTCTGCTGTGGTAAATAATCATAGCCGCTAAACTAAGAAAAAAAAGTGTTAGTAGATGCTCTGTGCCATATTATTGATTAGCTGTTATAAATGAATGTGTGTTATAGCTATAAGATTTGTACATAATTTATCAGTTTGAAGAACAATAAGATACATTTATAAATAGAATTTATACTGGAAAAAATGTAGAATTGAAAACATAGCAAACATGTGATCAGTATTTGCAAGGACTGGTTCACATCTGCATCAGAGGCTCCATTTGGAACCTTCGTTGCTATGGTGGAATCGGACTCCTTATATTAAAATAGACACCAACAGTGTCTGACACAAATTATGAACTACAATGGGCTCCATCAGGTTTTCACCCCAGTGTGTTATTTTAACAGATAAAATAGGAACCTTTGATACAGATGTGAACAAGGCCTAAAGCATTTGACTTCTATCATTTGCTTGTTTTTGAAGTAAAGGGGTTATGGTTTCAGACAAAAAAAAAGTATATACCGTAGTTGCACATCATTTTTATCCGTTTGACTTGAATTATATAAAAGATACTTAGGGCCTTAGGTCTAAGGCGTGGTACACACGGCTTAACGGGGGGACGTAATTCCGTCCCGCAATTACGCCGTGTGGCCGTGGGCGGGAGCGGGGGTGGGAGCGGGGGGCCGGCACTTCGCCGGCCCATAGACAATCATTACTAGTGGTGCATATACGCCGCTAGAAAATGACATGTCAATTATCTCCCCTCCCGGCGGATTCGCCGAGCAGGGAGAGGAGACGTAATCCATAGTTCTCTATGAGAACTGTGGATTACCGTAATGAATGGGCCGTTTTCAGCCCGTAATTTGCGCACTCCGGCGCGTGATTACGGACCGAAATACGGCCCATTTTAAGCCATGTGAACATTGCCTTAGACTTTCTTTGTTGCCCATATCAGCCAAAAAGAGCACCCCTTTCATTTCATATAGTGTTCTGAAAAAATGAAAGGGGAGCTCTGATTGCTTGCTACGGGCAACAAAGAAAGTCTTAGGCCATGTTCACACGGCTTATTTTGGGACGCATTTCGCCATGTATTGAGAGCGTACTGCGCTTTAATACGAGCGTAATACAAGCGAAATTCGCCCCAATCATTACGGTAATCCACAGTTCTCATAGAGAACTATGGATTATGCCTCCTCTCCCTGCGTATACAATATGATCATATTGTACGAGCGGGCAGATAATTGACATGTCATTTATTCACGGCGCTTAGGCGCTGCAAGTAAAGGATGTCTATTGGAAAGTCGGAGCACATGCAGGTCGGCGCGAGCTCTTGAACACCCGGCATAATTGCGGGGCGTACTGTACAACCCGCAATTAACCGTGTGAACATAGCCTTAGACCAAGACCGTTTTATACATGTGGCCCTTACTTTATTTTTTAAAAATAACAAATAAGCAAACCATAAAGGTCTAAACTATTGCCCCATTATAAAAGAATAACTGACATTTATTACAAATACATTTGCCAAAACATTGTTCTCAAAGAAAACAGTAGTATACCTTGTACATAATAGTGAATATTTTTAGGGTTTTTTCAGTAAAATTAAATGCTACATAGGTATAAAAGAAAATTGTGTGTAAGGGGTGACTTTTTTCAGTGTATATATAAGTTGGACAACAGATATGAAGATCTGAATTTGTTTTTGTGTAAATTTTCTGTTTGCCCATAGACCTCTAAAACAAAAAAACAATCAATGTAGCCCTTCTAAGGCTATGTTCACACGACGTGTTGAGTCCGTGTGAACATATGTTTTTAGATACGTGTTTGGATCCGTCTGTCGGACCCTAAACCAGGGCTGTGGAGTCGGCAAGCCGAAGCCCCGACTCCGACACCGACTCCGACTCCTCAATTTCCCAAACCCCCGACTCCGACTCCTGACTCCCTCATACATGCGAAATGTTTAAGTGATTAACTTTTACTTATAAAATGGTAACTTTGGCTGTTTATCACCTTATGATACAAGGGGAATCAAGATATTTAGGTAGAAACAGACATGACAGCAAAATGGTAACAATGTTTTGATCTTTGAACAACTTGTGGGTAGAGTTGAAGAAAAAAGCTGGTATTTGTACCAAGTCCAGTCTGACAATCACATGGGAATGGGTAGAAGAGACAGGGATCAGAATGTTTGTGGTCAAGAGATCGTTGAATGCTGGATTTCAGAGCCCTGAAGGATTCAGGCGTTACTTGAAAACCAAGTGTGGGATTTACCAAAATACTAACAAGAATAATATAAAAAATTAAAGGGTGTATGTTCTATACATTGATTCATCTTACCTCAGTCCTGTTTTCTTGGTTTCATTTTGAATTCAGGGGCGTTTACTGGCTTCCACTAGGCTGCAGTATAAGTAAGGTCTGTAGCTATAGCAATCAGTGCTGGCAGCCTATCAGGATAGATCAAACAGGTCTGTAGCTATAGCGACCTGAGGAGCTGATGCAGCTACATACAAGAGGGATATCTGGAATAGGTAGGGCACTGTTAATGGACACATATTGCAAAGTGACTTGTTTTTACAAGATCTTTAACATAAAAAGTCATCCTTGTAGGGAGACAACCCCTATAACACTTTGATTTTTAGGAGCAAAACTGTAACTAAGCAGATGCTAAATACTTGCAAGTCAAATGTATGTATGAGATAGGCAAGATGACTGTATATAAAATTACAGTAGCCTCATGGATGGAGAGATATGGAGCCTGAAAGTCACAAGTTCAAAACATTGTTACCATTTTGCTTGTCAGTGTAAAATATAGTTATTGGATATGACTTTACTACACAAAAAAATTGTAAATATGCAAAACACTGCGGGAACATTTGTGGAGTCTCTGAATTTGTTCTGAGAAATAGTATCCATCAGATCCTGCATACATGACCTCACATCTGATCTCATTATTTCCAGGCCTGAGAACGGCCTCTCTACATTAACTTGGATTGGGCGCAAAGCGGTGACCACGGGGGCAACATCTCTAACAATGTCAGGGTATAAAGGAATTGTCTCAGCCACAGTCAGTTTTGATGAATGGTTGAACTCTTCTACTTCTTTGAATACAGGTGAAAAATTTTGCTGAAATTTGTTTGCCATTCGAGCGGAATCTTTTCCCCTGGGGCAGCGCTTTGCCTGCTCCATGTCATCAATTACACTCCTCATGTGATGAGGCTGAAGATATGAGAGCAGTAGCACTGGCCACACCCAATTCCTCTTGCTCTTTGCATCGAACTAACTGGACCAACTTATTATATATTTTGGGAGTCGGTCCATTTTATGACGACTCCGACTCAGACTCCTGCAAAATAGCCACCAACTCCGACTCCGACTCCACAGCCCTGCCCTAAACGGACCAAAACACGTATCTAAGAAATAGCAGTGTGATTTACATTGCTTTTACTTTGAAACATGCATCAGCGTTCACAAGAGTGATCACCGATGTGTGTCTCACTGCGTCTTTCTGATGCGTCGTTTGGATCCGTTCCAGTAATTGACATGTCAATTCTTGGTCCGAAAGATGCAGCAGGAGCCCTATTTTAAACTATAGGGTGCGAACAGACATTGGATACGGGGTGGATCCGTTTAGGATCCAGTTGCTGCTGTGTTTTTGGATGCGATTTTCGGATCCAAAACGGATCTGAAATCCGATCCAAAAACACTGTGTGAACAACCCCTAAAAAAGAAATCAGAAACAGTTAACTTACCAATATTTAAAGTTTGCCCATTTGGACTATAGCAGGTTACAGTGTAAATTTGTATTTTTTTTTTTTTTTACCTATTACATATATTGGCCAAATGTGATATATATAGAGCCAAAGTGATGCAAAAGGTATCCTAGTAATTTGACAACTGTGACTAGGTCGCATGTAGATCTTGCACTAATCCGAAAACTATTTTAGTATTAGAGAAATTTTGATTGCAGAAAATTTGTGACTTTAGACTGTGCACAGGATAAACAACTCCCCATGGTGCTCTTAGAAAATATCGTATAGTAATAATATAATATTTTCACCCCCGCAAGTCCAGCTAGATCCCACATGGGACAAAATATATAAACCTATGCAAACTCTTTTCTGTTCATTCTGTTCTGTGGCATTCTAAAGCTGGCTATAGAGGTTAGGTAAATGGAAGCTCAATTAACAGATTTCCAAGGGACCGACTAACCACATAATGTGTTAGTGACCTCTCCATCCTCTCCTGACACTGTCAAAGGAGATAAGTTTACTTTTAACTGCCCCATACATTTCTTTTATTTTCCAGCTCAAGGTACTATTAAGGAGCTATAGCTGTCAACCGACAGCTATCTAATATGAATGGCAAGCTTTAAAGAGAACCTGACACATAGGTTATGCCCCCTTGCTGAGCACAGCACAAGCTAGGGACATACATGCTATTTCCAGTGCTGTGTCCTTTATTCTGTAAAATGCTGTAGAGTATTTAATGCTCAAATCTGGCAGATTGCAGCTTGTAAAGAGCCCAGCTTTTCATGAAAAGAGTCCGTTTAATTCATGACCCGCCCACCTGAGGCTAGCCCTGCCCACCTCCCAACTATTACTTTAAATATGTAGAAACCTGTGAATAACTGTCAGGTGGGTGGGGCTAGTCATAGCTGGGTTGGGCTAACTACTGCTCATGAAATGCTGGACTCTTTTCTGGCTGAAAACTACAGATTTGAGCATTAAATGCTCTAAAACTGCTGCATCTTACAGAATAAGGGACACAGCACTGGAAACAGCATGTCTGTCACTAGCTAGTACTGTCCTCAGCAATGGGGCATAATCTTTGTGACAGGTTCTCTTTAACTTAGTGAATGGACAAATGGACATGTGACCATAAGGCTAGAGGTACAGAGTTTTGTACACAAAACAGGCAAAAAACAGAGAGGGAAAAAAAATTAAAAAGATTTGAGTAAAAAGAGTGCATACAAGATGAGTCAGTGACATGAGATAGATGACTGTACACTGGATTCACATAATGGCCAAAGTCATAGAAATGTTCCTTGTGAAGTTAAAAAAAAAAACCCAAACAATGAATTCACTACACGTGCCACCTGCTCACCAATGGGCATAATAGCCAGTCTCAAAACCCTATAATCCAGTGTCCCAGCAGGAGCTCCTATTAGGGGTGCCAGCAACGTTTCCCTAGCAGATGACTCTCTAAGACACATGGCCATACTCAGTGTCCTTTTATACTAGCACAAGTACCAAGTGAGACAACTGACACATGAGCTCAGGCTTTAAATAGTGTTAACGGAATTAACCATTCCTTAACTTGTGAACTACGACATTATCAGTTATACATTGGCATCTGGATTCTGATTGCTGTATCTGGACTATGTATGATATTATATCATTTCACCATGATGATGATGTGTTATAAACCAACATAGGCTCATTAGGGTCTATAGTTCTAGACCAAGTGAAGAACGTTTAACTCCATAATCCTTTACCACTCATGTTCTCACCATACCCGAACTCTGGATGGACCCCTTTGTCTGTGGCAACTATAGATCAATCCACATTATTAATATTGACATCAAGCTTTACTCTAAAAGGTTTGTTTTCAACTCTATACCTCCTCATTCATTTATACAGACCAAGTGGATTTTGTTCCTTGACGGGAGGCAAGGCACAATACTATCAAGATACTGACCCTGATTCCCCATGGCCGGAGCAATGTTGGTCCTTCTCTGCCCACCGTTAGTTGGTGTTGAAAAAGCTATTGATTGGGTGCAGTATGCCTTCTTGTGATTGGCATTGGAAGACGCTGGTATTGGAGCACCCACAATCATTAGCATGAGCGTACTTTATCTATCCCACTTTCTTAGGTGAGGGTCAGCAGTTTCCTCCATTCTATATTAAGAATGAAATACAGCAAGGCTGCTCACTGTCCCCTCTACTCTGCATACGTAATAATATAGAACTTTAGGAGTTAACAACTTAATAAAGGGTGTTACAGTGGGTTCCTAAACCTACAAACATGCTGTTTATACTCATTAATCAGAAATATTAAGTGTTGGTATACCCCTTACAACAGCAGCCCACAGTTTCTCTTTAAACGGGCCTCCTGGGCTCTACCATACCTGAGCATGAAAGAGTCTTCTCTTTGAACTTTTCTCTCTTACTGGAACTAATTAAATCTGATCTCTCAGCAGGGAATAAACTATGGCTCTCGTGGTTTGGGAGAATTCATTCCTTGAAAATGAACATCCAGCCATGGATCCTTTACCTTTTACATGTGTTCCCTGTTTCTATCCCCAAATCCTTTACCAACAGTTATAATTCCTGTTCACTGACTTTGTGTGGGCAGGGTCGAGACCTAAACTCTTGACCCAGCCTCCAGTCTCTTGAAATCAGGGAGGTATGGGGCTTCCAAATATCTGGACATACCACAGGGCATCCTTGTTGTCTTACGTGCTGTACTGCTTTCAACATGGGGTGTAGAAGCAGTGGGTGGCCCTGGAGGAAAAAGCCCTCCAACGTGATCAGACAAATCTGCTTTAGTTAGAACCTGGATCATAACACTCAAGGCGCCCCCCTCCTTTGACATCCAAGATACTAATGTTTTGTGACAGAAATTTTTCAGCTCCCAGGTCTTTACTCCAAACATAGCAGTTTCATCCCTAATTCTGAAAACACATTCTAAGGGGAATATAATGTTCACATACCTTGGATCTTTTCAGGTCAGAGGCTCCCCAGCAGGGCCATCTTATCCATTGGGTACACTAAGCAGTTGCCTGGGTACACTACAAGCATAGGGGAACCGGGTAGAGAATGTATTTCCTGGGAATCCAGAGTACATACCCTTAATCCCTGGGTTTACACTGCATATTTAACTGTTTGTGTGTTCTTAGGATGTGCAAACAGTTAAGAACCATGGAGGATCAGAAGCCATCCTCTTCCTGCCTTGCCAATTAGTCATGCCACAGGGGCATAGCTACAGGGGGTGCAGCGGTAGCAGTCGCTACCGGGCCCTGCAGCCTGAGGAGGCCCAAAAGCCGTCCTGTCGCATAAGAAGACACCAGTTTTGTAAGTGGCACATGGTAGCTGGGAGCCCCCATTTCACTTTATGCACTAGGGCCCACGAGTTTGAAGTTACGCCTCTGTCTTGCAGGCTGCCTACAAGATGTCAGCCTGGTGTCCTAACACAAGCAACATGAAAATATGGGTATGCTTGGGGGTGGTTAGAGGTATGGCCTCATATAGTGTCATGTTTGGGCTTGACTAGAGGCATGGCCTGGTGCGATTTCATGTATTTGGACAGGGCCCACTGCACTGCTATGCCCAGGGGCCCTACTTCCACACCTAGGCCGTTCACCTAATCTGGTACCATGTGCCCTTTGTTTTTTTCCTAGTGTGCTGTCTAGTGGGGCCTGGCTTCTCTATGATATACTAATTTTGGAAATAATCTGCAGAGACCTTACTTTCTTTGAATGTACCTGCACATAAAAGATCCATTTCTTTTTCTCTCTTGTCATTGCTTTATGGATTGCTCCTGGGGATGGAGAAGACCCCCCTCTACTATCCATACATTTCTACTGGAAAAAAATTAGTGAAAACTGACCTTGTCCCTATGTGTTTTAACCCATAAATCATCTCTTGTAACATACAAAATAAACTTGAAATTGCGAACAATTTTACAGAACCCCATCTGTTCTTCATACATTTTACCCCCAATGTTTAAACATAGGTTGGAGCTGAAGCTAGACAATGGGGCCCTCTTTTACACGTTTGGCTGGGTTGATAAATCTGCTTCATAGTTTCTTACTTTCTTTACCCCAATACTTTGTTCTGATTGATCAAGAATAAATTGATACCAGTTATACTCATGCACATGAAAGACTTTATCACTCGTCAATGAGTATTTTTTTCAATATGACACTAGATAACTATTCTTGTAATATAAGGCATGAGGTGTACCCGATTCATATGAACAGTGCTGGCCATTGAACCTGGGATAAACTAATAAACTAAAAGAGAACAAATTGAATGCATTGTTAGTAAAGTTACCTTTTATGGCTCGTACAGATGAACAATGTAGCTTCTGGCAAAGGCAGCATGTTCAAATGATTGCAAGAATATTTGACATACACAATTTCAGAGAATTAGGGGTAATCCACTGCTCCTCATAATGTTGCGCTAATCTTTCCTCTAGTACATTCATATGTATTTCCCTTGCAGATTCTCTTGTAGATGATCAAACATTTTATGGAAAAGAAACAGGGCAAAACCATACATTTTTTACATGAGTATTATTCCAATTTTAAAGTTAATTTTTATGAGTGACAATACTGGCAAAGACCAACGTATTTAAAACCCACTCCTCGTCAAACACACTGCTGTGTTTATTTGACATGTCCCTTCAGATTCAGATGCCAAGCCATAGCAGTGTCCAGCTAACACTTGATAACTATAGAAATGTTAATAATGCTGACTGATTTGCATGTACCTCACTTTCATCCTATATCATATCATTTTGTTGTTCTATCACTGTATCAGAAATCCAGACTTGTATGCTTATGGCTTTTAAAGGAACATTTCTGTCAGTATTTTGTTAAAATTAATATTGCTGGAAAACATTTTGGTTTTTTAGAATTGTTGGAACTTTTTTTTTATTTCAGCAGTCCTATGTAATTAAAAATTACTTATAAAATACTGTCCTTTTCTAGCTTTGATTAGTAAAGAGATAAAATTCCTTAATTGCTGGGCAGACTAACCTCACTTGACTGTTGGTGCTGCTTATCTCTATGTCATCTCATTATAAATAGTAAGCGATGACAGAATGATTGCTGTAATTGTTCTCTAGACAGGGATAGATAAGATCTACAAATGGATACACAAAAGGATAATGGGTAGTCTTTTCTGAAAGGGGTGGAGTGTTTCTTCACACTTAGGGTATGTTCACACGGCATGTTGGATCCGTTTTAGATGCGTGTTTGGATCCATGTTTTGGACCCTAAATGGACCTAAACACTCATCTAACAATGTGCAGTGTAATTTACATTGCTTTCAATGTAAAACAAGCATTGGCATTCAAACGAGTGATCGCCGATGCCTGTTTACTTGTCTTGTCTTGTCTTTCGGATCCGTTCAAAGAGTTGTCATGTCAATTCTTGATCCGTTTGATGCAGCAGACGCCCTATTTAAAACTATAGGGTGCGATCCTGCTGCAGCTAAAATGTATCCAAACATGCACCTGCGTGTCGGATGTGTGTTCGATGCGTGTTGGATGTGATTTACACAGCGCTTTTGGATGCGTTTTGGGGATCAAAACTGATCCAAAAATGGATCCAACATACTGTGTGAACATACCCTTAGGGCATGTCCCCACAGCACGGGTTTGCGGCCGGTTTTTCAGACGGTTTGCGGTTTTGCAGACCGCCTGAAAAACTGGCCACAAATGAGCACAATGGGCTAATATGGAAACCCGTGCAGCAGTCCCCATTGCACGGGTTTTCTGCCCGCAGGCCGCCTGAAAAACAATCAACATTCACATTCACATATGTGCAAGTGAATGTGAAGGGGGAAGGCTTTTCTCCGCTCATCGCGGAGAAAAATCCCCCCCTCCCCCCCCCCGGCCGTGTCCCCCATGGCACACAAACCGGACAAATCCCGGTTGGATAAACTGACCGGTATTTGTCCATTGCCGTATAAATGGGCCCTTACACCTCTCAGGCCATAGTCAGCCTGGAAGAAGAACCGTCAAGCAAACCTTTCACTGCTGAAAAGTCAGAGACACAAACAGGAAGTCATGTACATAGGAGAGCTTTAAAAATAATTTAAAAAAGCAACCACCCCAGTTAAAAGCAATCCATTTAATAGTTGTATACGGCGTGTTGACATTTAAAAAATTGATAGTAGCGTCCCTTTAAATTCTTACAGAAAATAACAACATTCTTAAAGGTTGAAGAAAATAAAGTGAAATTTTATTTCATTTCCTACAGGTAATTTAAAATAAATGGTAGGAATATAAAGACATATCTGAACTAGTGGGGGCAAAAGCAGCAACATTTCAGTCATAATAGACTTTGATCACAGAAAAGAAGATGAAGTAGAAAGATGCTTGGAAGGGAACTTACAGCGCCATGAGCTTACAATACGGCACTCTATCCCGATTTGACATAGAAACATACAGAGATTTCTATCTTGTATGAATCTGTTATAGGGGTCATAGTGTCATCAAATATAATATTGAATTCCTATCAAATGACACTATGATGTTCAATAATTGCTATATTTTGACTTTTTTACTGTACTTTCTGGTTACTCCCTGTGGAGCTGATCATTAGTGGACATGCCACTGACAAACATTATGCTTTTTTGATTTTTTCCTCTACAAACATAGTAACATTTTACAATGGAAATGTGGATCCCAGATTTTATTGAGATGATAATATGGCAATAATTAACTAATTATATCATTCATGTTCAAAAGCGAAATCCAATCAGACTGTCGGTGAAGTCTGCTTTATGGAGTTTGGTTGTCAGTGGAGTCCGCTTTATGGAGATTGGCTGTCAGTGAAGTCCGCTTTATGGAGATTGGCTGTCAGTGGAGTCCGCTTTATGGAGATTGGTTGTCGGTGAAGTCTGCTTTATGGAGATTGGCTGTCAGTGAAGTCCGCTTTATGGAGATTGGCTGTTGGTGGAGTCCGCTTTATGGAGATTGGCTGTCGGTGAAGTCTGCTTTATGGGAGATTGGCTGTCGGTGAAGTCAGCTTTATGGAAATTGGCAAATAAAGATTTTTGTTTTATTATATACATGATTACTCTTCGCTTTCAATTTTCTGCATATAGAGCCCTAATAATTGTAATCAATGATCACAAGGTCGGCGATATATAGAGAAAATGAGATATGCCTATCATAATTCATATGAACAATCGTGAGCGGTTCTCAGCCGCACTGAGGCTGTGCTTTAACCACACCACATGGGTAGATTCAAAAGGCTGATTAAGCGCTGTTTATGTACACCGATCTGCAATTTAGGGGGGGTTAACATGGCATATTGCAGGCGTATACTGTGCGCTCCACTATACGCTTGCTGTAATATGCCTGTTGCTTCAGAAGTACAAGCTGGTCAGTGCGTACTTCTGAAGCGCTCCCACTGACATTCACTTTCCCTGGCACGTAAACGCCAGGAAGAAGTGACATGATACTTCTTTGTCCCGCTGCATATTGTACGCTGGGAAAACTGGCGGGTAATCATAACGCTCAATGAGAGCTATAAATTACTGTATTTGCGGGGTGTAATTTGGGTGTATTGCAATATGCCCCACAAATACGCTTTGAGAACATACCCTAAGACATGGGTTTCAAGCTTTCAGAGGCTGTTTTTTCCACCGCTTATTTGGATGTGGTTTTTGGTTGCCGATTGCAAGCTGGTTTGACACAGATGTGGATTGAATGCTGTTTTTCTGTTCTCTGTTGATTTCTATGAACTTCACAAATTGACATATGGGTTCATTTTCAGCACTGAAAAATAAAACAGCAACTTATGCATGCTAATGCTGTTTTTCCATTGAAAGCAATGTGAGACGAATTGCAGTCTGTTTTGGATGCCGCTTCAGAAACAGCGTCCAAAACAGCCGTGTGAACTTACCCCAACTGCGCCAAGTATTTCTACCTTTAAGCAGTGGCTAAATGGAAAATTGGGCAGCAAAACACATTGGGCGACATGTCCCAACACGCCAACACCAGTTTTTTGTTCTATTTTGCGGCAAACCCACTTTTGACGCCATATTCTTGTTGTAAATGGACTGTCGTACACCAAAACTAGGCGTATTATACGCCGGGAACGACACTTTGTAATGCGCATAAATATGGTGCACTGTGCACCCTTGTTGCGAAATGCACCTATTGAGGCACCTTACATATGTTATGTGCCTCCGTCGGGCAATGAGCCTCGATAGACGCATACCATATACTACCAATGATATGCTATGTGCTGAGTGTTGAGCAATGCGCCCTTTTTTGATGCAATGCGCCCTTTTTTGATACGATGCCCCCTTTTTTGATCCAATGCCCCCTTTTTTGATACAATACCCCCTTTTTTGAAACAATGCCCCCTTTTTTGATGCAATGCGCCCTTTTTGATACGATGTACCATTAAGTAATCTATGCAAGGTATACCTGACACCAATTTTTAATGCCCCTAAAACTGGCATAGATACGCCACTTTTCGGACATGTCGCCCATTATGTGGCCAACAGTCGTTGCGTTGCCTGCGTTAATCGTAGTGTTTTGCTACAAAAGAAAGTGAATGAGGTCCTGCAAGTTGCTGCAGTGTTGACCCAAAATCTATTCTTAATTGATTTTCTGACAACTATTGGGTTGTATTTGCAGAAACTTGTGGGTCACAACATGACTGTGTTTGCTTTTATTAGCAGCAAAACACTACGATTCAGGCAAGCAACACAGCGATTGGCAGTCGCAATATGTACGTCACAGCCAAAGTCATCATGAAGCCCTATCCCAATATATCACTTTATGAAGGGAACAGACGTTGTAATTAAGCAATGAATTAATACACCAAAACGAAGGGCTCTGTGGCTATTTTAGACGGCTCTACTCTGAAGCATATGTCATGACACACAGAGATACAGAGAGGAGCAGGTGCAGCAGGCTCTCTAAAAATACCCACCAGGAAAGCAGCAGCTGGGCAAGTCAATTAACCCATTCTTCCTCAAATTGGTTAAACTATTTAACCCCTTCACTATTAGAAGAATGTGCACTCTTAGCAAAAGGGTGAAATTAGAATATGTTGCTCAGTTCTTTATAGATATTACATCATGTATTCAAGAAGATGTTCTTTTGGACCAATAGCAAAGCAGATTTCTCTTTCGGATTCCTCAATGGACCTCTTGATAGATACCTTGTTAGATGAGTGTACACAGGGGATTTTATGCATCTAAATTTGCATGAGGTCATATTCACACACTGCATTTAGGTGTTCTTTTTCATTTAGGTGTTTGCTGCAGGAACATATGAGTATCTTTACATACATAGTATTTTGTGGCATTTTCTGGCTGTTTTTGTAGTCATTTTTCAGTCTTTTTCTCTTCAGATATTATAAGGCTTTTTAATATGCCTTATAAAATGGCCTAAAATTTATAATTTATAAAAAAAAATACTACTAAAAACCGCTTATGATTTAAGAAACTACAGGTGTTTTAATTAAATTTTATAAAAACGTTTACATTTAGAAAACAAATTCTGTGTGACCTGGAAAAGTACAAGAGCTCCTATAGTTGAAACCAGAAGTTCAGAAGTTAACTTACACATATAAAAGACACATGTGCATGTTCTTCTCACTATCTGACATGAAATCAGAAAAAACCTTACCCATTTTAGGTCAGTTAGGATTACCAAATTTATATATTTTGTCACTTTCTAAAAAAGTCAAAAGTTTACATACACTAGGATTACTATGCCCTGGGCCATTCCTAGGCTAAATTGCACTCAGAGCGGGGTGAAGAAATTCCCCTCCTCCAACATAATGCACCACGATGCGACACAGTGCATCATCACCAATCAAAGCCAAAATATACAAAAAGCTTTAACCCAATGTGCTACATATAAAACTACTAAATAATAGTCATACAGTTACAAAATAACACTGCTAAACAAAACCAGAAGCCCAAAGTTAATATTGCCAATGTCCTACTAAAACCACATATCACCAGCACATAGTGACTGAATACCACCACACCATGACCACATATCACCAGCACATAGTGACCGAATAATACCACAAAACCATGACCACATATCACCACCACATAGTGACCAAATAGTGACTGCATAATACCACCACATAGTGACCAAATAATACTGCCATACTATGACCACATATCACCAATACATAGTGGTTGAATAATACACCATACCATTACTGAATATAAGCCATTATACTACAACCAATATTACCGCCATACAGTGACCATACAGAGATGGATACCAGTTGTACACAGGCTCTGCAGACATATAATCAATTACAGTAAAGTTACATCCAGGAAATTACAGGAGTTTTTCTCTTTCTCGTTTTCTTCTCCATCTTGCCCAGACCACCATGACGCCTTCTCCCGGCCTCGACTCTTTTCTGTAGAATTTACGAAACAAACATCTTAGATACCTAACTTTATCAGTGCTTCTCTACCAATTCCTGTCTCTATACAAACTCCCCATCAATAGTGTCCCAAATGGTAATAATTACCCCCTTGTGCCCCAAACGACTATGGGGTTCCCATTTGTGCACCAAGTTTTAGTCTTGTTTTGTATACCAATATAGGAAGTAGCTAAATTCCCTGAGACAGAATGTAGTTAAACCCCCAAACTAGGTAGACAGTCCTCAATTAGGTAGGTGTATAGTACCCCATTAGGTAGGCAAACTTATAGGTCTCCCAATAGGTAGGTATCTTGCTCCCCTATTAAGCAGATAGGTAGTTATATAGGCCTCCCCAATAAGTAGAAATATAGATCCCTATTATGTAGCTGTATAGGCCCCTGTAGGTAGATATAGGCCCCCTGTAGGTAAATATTTGCCCCCTGTAGCCAGGTAATTGCCCAGTGTAGCCAGGGAGTTATATGCCCCCTGTAGCCAGGTAGTTGCCCAGGGTAGCCAGGTAGTAGCCCCCCTATAACCAGGTTGTTGCCCCTTGTAGCCAGGTAGTTGCCCAATGTTGCCAGGTAGTAGCCCCCTGTAGCCAGGTAATTGCCCTATGTAGCCAGGTAGTAGCCCAGGGTAGTCAAGTAGTAGCCGCATGTAGCCAAGTAGTTGTCCCCTGCAGCCAGATAATATCCCCCCCTAGCCAGGGAGTTGCCCAGTGTGGCCAGGTCATTGCCCCTTGTAGTCAAGTAGTAGCCCCCTATAGCCAGGTAGTTGCCCCCTGTAGCCAGATAATATCCCCCCATAGCCAGGTAGTTGCCCAGTGTAGCCAGGTAATTGCCCCTTGTAGTCAAGTAATATCCCCCTGTACCCAGGTAGTAGCCCTCTTTGGCCAGGTTGTTGCCCCCTTTAGCCAGGTAGATGTCCCCTTTAGCCAGATTGTTGCCCCCTTTAGCCAAATTATTGCCCCCTGTAGCCAAATTATTGCCCCCTTTAGCCAAATGATTGCCCCTTTTAGCCAGATTGTTGCCTCCTTTAGCCAGGTAATATGCCCCCCTGAACTAATGAAAATAAAATAAAAAAGCTACTCACCTCTCCATGGTCCATCACGCAGGTCCTGGGATCTCCTGGGCCGCAGATCTGCCGGCTTAGGAGATCCAGCGTCACGCCCTCTGTGACACTGAAGTATGTGCGAAGTATGTACTGATGTATGCGTGCTGCACATACAAGGGAGAAGGCAGGAGGATACCGATCCGTCCTGCCTTCTCCCTGGCTCTGACTCTTCACGGCTGTTGTAAAACGGCCGTGCAGTCAGAGAGATTGCCTCGCATACCCCAAGGAACGGCCCTGACTATGCCTTTAGACAATTTGGGACGACTCATTTGATGATGTCATATATTTGGAAGTAGAGACACACCTGTGGATGTGTTTTGACGCACACCAGAAACACATTGCTTCTGTGTGTAACATCATGTGAAAGTCGAAAGAAATCAGCCAAGATATCAGGAAGAGCATTGTGGACTTGCACAAGTCTGGTTCATCCTTGAGTGCAATTTCCAGATACCTGAAGGTGCCTCGTTCATCAGTACAAACAAATATACGCAAGTATAAACAACAGGGGAATTTCCAGCCATCATACTGCTCATGAAGGAGATGGGTTCTGTGTCTGAGAGATGAAAGTGCTTTGGTCAGACATGTGCATATCAACCAAAGAACAAAAGCAAAAGACCTTGTGAAGATGCTGGCCGAAGCTGGTACGATTGTGCCATTATCCACAGTAAAACTAGTACTGCATCAACATGGGCTGAAAGGCATTACTCCAAAAGAAACATATAAAAGCCACATTAATGTTTGCAAACGCACACAGGAACAAAGATCTACATTTTTGGAGACACGTCCTGTAGTCTGACGAAGCTAAAATTGAACTGTTTGGCCATAATGACCATCATTATATTTCAAGGAAAAAGGGAGAAGCTTGGAAGCCTAAGAACACATTCCCAACTGTGAAACACGGTGGTGGCTGTTACGAGTAGCACTGCAGCCCGTGGTCCGGGCTGCGGAGCACTCGTACCCCTGCAGTGCAGTGTGCGCCCGGGGCGGGTGGTGCCGCGATCCACAGGCGCACACGCGCCCACGGGTGCCCTCCTCACCTGATCGCGTACCTGCCTCTGCTCCCGGCCAGTGCGCCCCCCCCCCCCCGCTCCTTAGGGGGCACGCGCGCCGGCTCTGTCAAATTTAAAGGGCCAGTGCGCCGGTAATTGTAATCACCTGCCGCTGACCCTATATTAATGCTCCACCTCTTCCTGGCCCTCGCCGATTCCATAGTGCTCATACCTATGCGAGGAAGCCCTTTCTATGTTCCGGTTGCCGTTCCTGTGTACCAGTCCCTTTGGCTTACGTTCTCCGACCACGAACCTTTGCTGCCTGCCCTGACCTTCTGGCCCGTCCCTGACTACGAGTTTGCCTGCCGATTCAGTACTGCGTTATACCTTGGCTACCACCGCAAGCAAGTCACGTCAGGGGTAGCGACCTGGTGGAATCCCGCCGCAGCAAGTCCATCCCGCTTTGCGGCGGGCTCTGGTGAAAACCGGGACCCACTTAGACTCCGCTCCCTGGTGTGGTTTCCGCCATCGCTTGTTGTGTTCCAGTGGATCCATGACCTAGGACCGTTACAGCTCTACCTAGGACCGTTACAGTGGCATTATCATGTTGTAGGGTTGTTTTGCTGCAGGAGGGACTGTTGCACTTCACAAAATAGATGTCATCATGAAGAATACTGAAGCAACATCTCAAGACATCAGCCAGGAAGTTAAAACTTTGGCGGAAATGGGTCTTCCAAAAAGACATTGACCATACTGCCAAAATTGTTACAAAGTGGCTTAATGTTGTGGGGTGGCCATCACAAAGCCCTGATCTCAATCCTAAATGAAAATTTATGGGCAAAGCTGAAAATTCAGGTGTGAGCAAGGTGACCTACAAACAGCTCAGTTACACCAGTTCTGTCAGGAGGGATGGGCCACAATTCCTACCAACTATTGTGAGACGCTTACAGTTAAAGTGCAATGCTACAAAATACTAGTTAAATGTATATAAACTTTTGACTTTTGTGGTGTTTTAATTCTTTGGAGATGCAGCCAATTTTCTTTTATTGTTTTATGTTCTCCCTGTTGTCTTCTAAAGGTTGAAATTTTGTTTCTCCATACAATGCTGTATGAGGGCTGTTGATTTTTGTGGCATGAATTGTATATTTTAAAGCTAGGTCCTCATGGCATGTTTTTTTCAGACGGTTAGCGGATCCCCATAGACTTTAATAGCAAATCCGCCCAGTAGTCTACACTGAGCAGATTTTCAGCCATATGGATTTTCACACCACCAGCGTTCTGAAAAACTTGGAATATGTACAATCTTCTGTCCGGTTTTCGGCCGGAAGGTGTGCTAGTCAACGGTTAAGGGGGACAGGCGAATTCACAAACCGTGGACAGAACCGTCCCCCAAAACCATCAAAAAGACAATAAAATATTGGTCAGATTCTTAAACAGGATCCGACTGGCATTTTACACCTGCCATGTGGCCGTAGCCTAACAGTACCTTTAATTATGTCATTTATATGTGGTAGAAAATTTATTAAAAATTATGCAAATCCGCTATCTTGGGGGCTTTGTAATTACGGTGTTTCATTTTTACTGTTTTAGTGGGGGCAAATAGCACATAATACAGGCTTATTTAGGCCCTGTATGTTGGAAGCTCTATTTTGACAAATTCTTTTAGCTTTGACATGAAAAATAGTGCAACATGAGGCACTGTTTGCCCATCAAAATGATGGACACCATGACAGAACCTCTTATAAATCAATTAGATCAGTTGGTCACCGATGTTGGTTGAGATTTATCTGCCACCGGTTAATTTTCATCTTTCCGCTTTTATGATGGATCAGGAAAATGAATTTTTACAACCCAGGTATGAACTTAGCTTAACAGGTTTTATCTACTGTGAAAATTGCAAAACATTTCATCACCATATTTATGCGCTGTACAATTATAAATAAAGTTGCATTCCCTGGGGGAGGCACATTCATGGTATGTTCCCATGGGGTGGATGCTGTCTTTTTTCTGCAGTGGATTCATGTGAAGAAAATTCACAGGATATAACAGTAAAAGTAACGCAAGTAGGATTTTTACCACTCTCATTCACAGACTCTTGAAAAATGATGCACATAAAACATGGAAATTGGCCTGCCAAGGCATGTAACTTTATGTTATTTACTGTAGGTTTATTGCTGATTTTACCCACTGACTTCACTTTGGGAAGGCAAAATCTGCAACAAAAGGTACTTTAATTGTTTCACATTTTGCCATGGCAAATCTCCAACAAATTTACACAGAAATCTGCACAATTTGCTGTGCATTGGCCACTGCGGCAGGAAGCAATAGGAGCAGTAACATGGTAGCCATGTAAGCCTTCATTAGGCTTCTGTCTGCTATGGCAACCACTTGGCATCACCCAGTCTCATTACAGGCACAGAGGGGTGAGAGGTGGACAATCAAGGGAAGGAACAACACTGTTCCCCAATTACTTAGATAGCACGGCTGTGATCACTGCAGCATCTAAATGGTTAAACAGCAAAGATTGGTGCCATCTCCAATCCCTGCTTATAGCTCAGCTGTAATTATAAGCCAGCATCTGCCACCTATGGGGCAGCCTCAGTATTTGAGCCCACGCCAAAGCTCCTTACCAACAATAGGATGTACCCATACATCCATTATTGGTAATAGGTTAATACCCAAATCAAATTTGACTAAGGGCATTCCCAACTATAACAGTTATTGCTTACATACTGTATCAGTGACAATTGTTAGATCAGTGGGTGTCTAAACACTGAGACCCCTATTGATTGCTAGTTCAGGGGACCCATGTTTGCAGTGGGAAAAATTTGTATAGAACAACAGTTAAAGGGGTTTTCCAAGACTTAATAGAAAATAAACCCATTCTTCTCCCACCACCACTGCGTCAGCCCTACCAGAGCTCCAGTGTTCCCCCCTGGTCCCTCACTGATGACATCACCTTCTTGGAACAGATAATGAAGTCTTGGAATACCCCTTTATGTATATATATATATATATAGCTACTCTATACAACTCTATGGGATGTACAGAAACAGCTAAGTAAGAGCTGTTTCCATATTTACCATAGGGTTTTATAAAGCAGATGCCTCACCAATGATTTACACAATTTTTATACACACAAATTTACTTTTGCAGAAATTTTATTTTGACATATGTAATACAGAATAATAAAGACTCAGTGTGCCATCATACAGGATACAACTATGCAAAGGGACCTTAAAGGGGTTGTCTCACTAAAAGGATTAGGCCGTTTCAAATGTTGGGGGAACACTAATAAGATGTTTTCCATATAATTGGCTATTCGTTCTTGTGCTCTCTCTGGTCCCCAAGTGACTTGAACCTGTTGTTATTCTCCGCCCTGCTGTTTGTTTCTATATGATAGACAGTGAGTGACATCAGCTCACTTGTCACCACCAGCACAAGAAATCCAGGACAGTTGAGGAGAGCAATGTTTTGTTTATCTGGATCGTTTAAGGACAAAAGCCAGTAGTAATTACTGACTGTTGTCTTTACTAGAAGTCTTCACTGGTCCTAGACAGCATGAGATTTTATCTAATAAGCAGAGTTTGAATACACCATAGATCTTATGATTTTTACAAACAGTTTTGATCCAGGAAGTGTAGAGCCAATGCAATTTTTCATTCATGGACAGCCTATGTAACTTTGGAGTTGAGACAACCCCTTTAAGAGAGAAATCGTTATGAGCTAAATATAGGGGACTAGGCTGGAGAACTCAAGGATTATTTAGTAACTTTTTTCATTATTAATTTTTCCATGCTAGCATATTTTACTCATACTGCCACTCCCCAGGGATTCAGTATTGGTGCTGTTGGAAAAAATGGAAAAGGTTTCTAAGAAACAATAGGAATTGATTATTTCTAAATGAGAATATGCATATCATCCAGCCCGCCAACTTGTAAGAGGAATATTTTCTTTATTAATAAATAATAAATACTCTTGATTATTTGGTATGCTTTTTATTATAATTATTTATTTTACAGGGCCCTTAACTTCCAGCGGCATGTATATATGAAATACAGATAGGTTTAAATGTAAGATATATAAAGATCAAACAAGGCATTATGGGAAGAGAGCTGAACTTTCTATCTCCCTCTATTGGATGTAACCATTCTCAGTTTGCTTGTGACTCACCACTTGAAACTTTTGACTTTTTGCTTGGAAAGCAAAAAGGAATCATGCCAAGCCACTATTGCTCATCTGCAGACTGCTGTTTCGGGGTGTTTGCCCTTCCTCAGTGCAAAGCAGAGTTTGCTGGCTGGCTGGGTTAGAGTCAATAAGTGGTTCAGAAAGTGGAATTCTCTTCTTTCGTAGGTGTCTACCCAAGGAGAGCTATTCCGCTTTCTGAGCCACTCATAGCATCTCACTCAGTCAGCCAGTAAGCTCTGCTCTGCACTGAGGAAGGGTGGACTTACCATAACAAATATCTGCCCAGATGACAATTGTGAAATTGGCATGAATTCCTTCTCGCTTTCCAAGACCTCTAGTTGGAGTAATAAAGCCGAAATATTGTGGATGGTTGCATCCAATTGTGGGAGATAGAAATACTATTACCGCTCTCCTTCCCAAAAGTGGCTCTTGTATATGCAAATGCCCATGAGGTGCAAAAGGCAATCTTAAACCCTCACACACCTACATGGTGTCCATCCCCAAGGAGAGATATTCCCCCATAAAAATATTAACAAAAACAAGCAAGCGCAATAAACGAGCATAAGCATGCTTAGTGACAGACGGGTACAGTAGATGAGAGGCTCATGGGGACAAAGGATTACCAACTATGAGACTAGTGGGAAGGAGAAAGTAGATGAGGGTGGAATAGTGTTGGACTGAGATATATAGGGCCCACAAGAGGACTACAAAACCCATCGAACCATAAGACGCACCTAAGTTTTAGGTGGAAGAAATGTATTTTCTTTTTTTAATAAAAGTGCTAAAGTGGGTGTTTTGAACATTCTTTTATATTTTTAAAACTTTTTTATAAAACTTTCAGTCCCCATATAAGATCTTGCAAAAACAAGTCACTTTGCAATATATGTCCATTAACAGTGTCCTAGCTATTCTGAGATATCCCCTCTTGTATGGGCTGCATTAGCTCCTCAGGTTGCTATAGGTACAGACCTGTTCAATCTCTCATGATAGGCTGCCAGCACTGGTTGTTATAACTACAGACCTGGCTTCTACTTACAGTCAAGTAAGAAGCATTAAACACGCCCCTAAATTCAAATGAAACCAAGAAAACAGGACTGAGGTAAGATTAATAATAATAATAATATAATTAATAATTATATTATTAATAATCTTTACTGTCTAAGCGCCAACATATTCCGCAGCACTTTAACATATTCAGGGTAAACATACAGTCATTACTCATTTTAAAAGTACTTACAATGAGACACAAGGTCGTGAGGGCCCCCCTGCTGTGACGAGCTATACAATCTATATAGGGTGTTTGGCGTGAAACTTACGGTAAGAAGTGCCAAGGTTTTTACAAAATGGTGCCGGCAATGTTTCATAAAATAGGGGGTCGGTTTACATGAAAAATGGATGAACCTGCCACCACATGATGTTACCTCTATATACAGATAAGTGCTGTGAGTGCCGCACAAGTGCCGGGGTGAGTGTCACGATGTGTGTGATAGCAGTTTGGGTTCTTGGTGGGCAAGACCGAGAAGATGTATGTTCAGGGCCTCTTAAAACTGTGTGTTGTGAATGTGCCTGATTCGCCTGCGGTAGCATATTCCAGAGAATTGGTTTGCAGCATGTGTGAAAATCTTGTAGAGCGGGCATGGGAGGTTCGGTGATTTGAGTGAAGTAGTATGAGATCATCACGCAGAGCGGAGGACGCCCGGGCTAGGGACGGTAGACAGAGACTAGGGAGGAGATTGTAGGAGGAGCAGCATGTGGAGAGCTTTATGGGTGAGTGTGCTGAGTTTATAATGATATCCTTGTACTGGATGGGCATACAGTGCACACTGACTGACACAGGGTAGAGGCATCAGTTCTAGCGGCTGGAGAGAAAGCATGCCTGGCTGCTGCATTCCTGGGACACGATTGGAGAGGGGATGAGGAGTTTGCCAGAGAGGGAGGGACGATAAGCAAGGAGTTGCAGTAGTCAAGACAAGAAGAATAAGAGCAGTAATGAGAGAGTTTGTGTTGTTTCCACAGTGATGAGAATAAAGAGACAATTTTGGAGAATATTCTTGAGGTGCAGGTGACAGGATGAGCAGGCAAGGGATTGGATATATGGGGAGAAGGTCAGATTCAGAATCCAATAATATAACCCCTAGACTGCGGGCATGCTGCCTAGGAGAAAATGGTCGGTAACCCACATATCAGAAACAGAAATTAGCAGGGGGGGGTTGGTTAGTAGATGGCGGCCCAGACAAAGATGGTCAGTCTTAGTGAGGTTTAGTTTCAGATGGAGAGAGGCATGATGTCAGAGACAGTTCGGCCAGACAGTCACTGGTGTTTTGTTGCCAAGGTGCGACGTGATGTCACGGGAGGAGGAGGTGTATAATTGGGTGTCGTCATCCGCATATGATGGACTGGAAGCCAAAATCTACTGTTGGTTTTTACAATGGGGGCTGTTGTACACAATGAAAAGAGGGACGTGGGACTAGAACTGATCCCTGAGGAATCCAACAGCAAGAGGGAAGAGGAAGGATGGAGGTCGAACCAGAACAATTGAGACAATAAGCGAGCGGTGGTCAGAGAGCATGTAGGATGAGAAACAAGCGGCAGAGCGGGTGTCCTGGAGGCCATTGGTGCTTGAGCATGCTGAGGAGAAGTTGGTGTTCCACAGTGTCCAAATGCTGCAGAGAGATACTAAGAGAAGCAACAAGAGTAGTTACCCTGAGATTTCGCTGTTTAGAGGTCATTCTGAGACTTTAACTAAGGCTGTTTCCAGTTGGTGTGGGTGCGGAAACCTGATTGCAGCGGTCAAGAAGAGAGTTGGCAGAGAGATAGCGGATTAGGCGAGAGTAGACCAAGCGTTCCAGGAGTTTTAGAGATGAAGGGCAGGTACGAGACCTGGTCGGTAGTTATCAGCAAGGACGGGTCCCAGAGAGGGATTTTTTAGTAAGGGGTTATGATGGCGTGTTTGAAGGAAGATGGATAAGATCCCCAGTGGGAGGAACGAGAGAGGTTACAGTTTTCAGTAAGGTGGAGGAAGAGGACGCTGGAGAAATAGAATGGTCGACGGTGGATGAACGGGAGTCAGTGAGCATGTGGTGGGGCGGGGCAGTCAGGAGAAACAAAAAGCATGGACAAATTCTCTCCCTCTGTTGTACGGGTTCAAGGGCTGCGAGTAGATTAGAGGCGCTGAGGGGCAGGGTCAGGGATGGGTATTATTTGGGATTGTGATGTGATGTTTTGCCGGGATATTTTCTAATTTTTGTTCATTTGAGTGAGTGGACGGTCTTCAAGCACAGGTGGTCTGTCCAGTGACCGGAGCCTGTGTTTGAGCCTTAGGAGGGAGTGGGAGGTGTCAAAGAGGCGTTTTGGGTTGTTGTGTAGTGGTGTGGAGATGAGGGAGGGGGAGGTGAAATATTTTTGTTTGGCGCCAGTGAAGGGCAGAGTTGGATAAGTCCTCGTGCCTTGTATTTGTAGAGTGGTGATAAAGTCTGCAGTAGCTTTGACTTTCTCCACAGCCGCTAAGCACACCTGGAACATCGATGGAGGAATACGCGTATGAGGTGTGTGCCAAGGCTGCGGGCGTCTGACTATTGGTGGTGCGGTGGTGTGAGTGGTGCAAAACATGTCAACGGGTGGTTGTGTGAGCTTTCATTGTATAGTTGACAGCCTGGTCAGGACAAGAGAGGGAGGAGATTGGGGGCCAGTGAGGACTGTAGGGTGTCTGTGAGTTACTGGAGTATTAAATGGTTAGCGGATATTTCTGAAAGGATGATGGGAGGTTTTGTCAGAGAGCTGAGAATACGTGATAATGGAGGAGATAAGATTGTTTTTTTGGGGTTCCAGAGGAGCATAAGGAGAATTAAGTGAAGGTTTGTCAAATTTGATGGAAAGATGACAGAAGACCAGATCCAGAGATTTCCCATCATGTGGGTTGGGGGACCCGTCAGTAAACTGCGGAGAGGCCCCATGAGAGGAGGTTCTAATGAAAGAAACCCTGTGAAGGCAAGAAGGGAGAGACATGGGGTCATCAATGGGGATGTTCTAGAAATCACCCATGATGAGAAGTGGGCATTTCAGAAGAGAGGAAGTGTGGGAGCCAGGCCGGGGCAAAATGATCCAGAAGAAAACTGGCGGGGGAGAGCCCGGGCGGGTCTGTAGACAACTGCGACTCCTGATGGAAAATGCGCTGAACAGAGTCTGTGGGTGTGGAATCAAAGGAGGGGAATGTGAGGGAGGGTGCAGGGGGAATGTCTGGTAGTGCAGTGGTGGAGAAAAAGGAGTATGCAACATCCTCCCCCGGCCTGTTATCAGGTTCTGGGCGTCGGTGTGGGTGATGTGTAGCAAACCATTTAGGTGAGAGCGGCAAGGGATAGCACGGAGGGGGTTGTCAGAAGTTGCTGGAGCCATTGTTCTGTTGTTGTTACCACGCAGGTGTGAGGGAGTGAAGTTCGGAGAGAAAAAGGTCATGACAGCAGTTGAGTTGTGGCGACGGATCGGGCGGTTCCATAGAGCAACCCACCTTAAAGGGCAGTAGAAAAAGACCGTACAGCGAATGGCCAAAGCAGGTTAGCAGGGTTTATATGGGAGGGAGGAGGAGTTGGGAGGAGCTGTAAAAGGATAGGTGGCCCGGGGTTGGGGAGAGATGTACAATTGCAGCGAGACAGCAGACGAATGAAACAGAGACAGCAGTGGGGTCAGTGTGAATTGAGCGGCGTTTGTGCAGTAATATCTGAGCTGGAGGTTTTCGGTGTGGTTGAAGAGGGAAAATAGTGTGTGGGACCATGAGTACATAGGTGAGGGAAGGAGAGAGAGGGAGCTTATGTGGATAAATTAAACTTGTCTGAGGGCTAGATAGCGGTGGTAAGAAGGTAGGCAGATGGCTGCAAGGGTATAGATAGTAATAGCAAGCATGGTATAATTAGGAGTGATGCAACAAAAGGAAGTGCAGTTACTTGCAAAAAGCGGGGAGTCCCTGCTCCCTTCTGCTCACTTCAGATTAAATTCTGGGATAATTCTGAGGATTGCCACTTCTAAATTGCCACATAGAAATTTGGCACATGAAATTTGGCCCCCAGACCTCTGTCCCACAGACCCCAGCTCTGCAACTTTACTCAAGTGATGAGTTCATAAATGAGATTAGGGCCTTCAGGTGTCGGTAAACGGGTGGAGCTACAAATGGCTCCTGCACACAGCAGAAAACTTCAAGGGGAGTATCTGGGATTGATGGCTAAACAAATAAACACAGGATAAATTATGGAAGACAGAGCTGGGCGAAAATATCTAGCACAAAATATTTACCATTTAAACTA
Source organism: Phyllomedusa bahiana (assembly GCA_025379985.1). Taxonomy (NCBI): domain Eukaryota; kingdom Metazoa; phylum Chordata; class Amphibia; order Anura; family Hylidae; genus Phyllomedusa; species Phyllomedusa bahiana. The sequence continues at coordinate 101,192 of JAODAL010001413.1, forward strand.
AGCAGAGACAGGTTAGAACATATTAATGCGGTGGTGGATGGCTGGGACTTTGCTGTTCCACAAGACAGCGAGTACCATTTAAAACTAAGCAGATACAGTTAGACATATAATGCGGTGGGATGGCTGGGATTTGCTGTTTCCACAGAGCAGGACGTACCATTTTAAAACTATGCAGAGGACAGTAGACATATAATGCGGTGGGATGGTGGGATTTGTTGTTCCACAAGACAGGAAGTACAACTTAAACTAAGCAGAGTCCAGTCTGACATATAATGCGGTGGGTGCGCATAGGGGATTTTGCTGTTCCTCAGACTGGACGTATGTGAAGAAATGGATAGGAGAGGGTAGAGACTGATGATATTACGGACTCCCAAAAGTCTGCCTGTTTATTAAATTCAGGGATAATCTGAGGATTGCCACTTCTAAATTGCAAACTTTGGACATTGGGGGACACGTGAAATTTGACCCCCTGACCTCGGTCCACAGACCACGCTCTGCACAACTTTTGATTAATCAATGTAGTGAGGACAACCCCCTTTAACCACTTTATAAGCAGGTGTCTGATCCACTAGGGTTACTTGAACAATTAGCCCCATAACTCCGCATACGGCTGGCCCACCCTTTGGTGTATTGTTTGAATAAATTCAAACAAGTTCCAAAGTGTAATCAGGACAGAACCAATCTAAAACATCTATATTGGTGATGTCCAAAGCTTCTCAGATATTATCAAAGGATTGTCACTGATCTCAAACAGTGCTATCAAATTGACATCACTTTAGATCCAGTCCTTTGTATTCTAGGAGATACAAGTAGAATAAAAGGCGTAGACTTTTACATGTTTTTTATATACGGTATGTGTTTAAATTATCCTTGTATATCACTGGATGTGAGGATCTTCAATACTAAGCTCACTGGCAGGCCTCACCCCCCCCCCCACACCATCCCCAACCCAGGAGAAATAAGACTACACAGAATATATTATAAAACAAATGTATTTGAAAAAATAAACGAAAGAAAAACTGTACCCATCCATGAGATAAATGGATACAAATTTGTGCTCATATTCAGGAAATACTTGATTTCATTTTTATTCTTTCCTTTTTTTATTCGTCCCTCACAACCACAAAGGGTCAGTAAAATATTGACTATTGAAAATAATGATCTATTTGTAACCTTGTCTATGCAAACGGTAAAAAAGAAGTCTGGTAAGTTGCAAATTAAACATTGTTATTAGCATGTTACGATAGCCGGCAAGAAGCTTACTGCAGGATTAAGAGAAAGGGAGGGGGACAGGATGTGAATCGGTCCTGCCTATCACTTAAGAGAAGAAATATCACTGGAATACTACCAAAGCCTACAAACTCTACACAAGTTGGTGGTGGGAAGGGCCTCTACTCCAACTTTCTTTTATGCTGCTGATTCCAGAGAATCTCTCTGTCCCGTCCCGTCCCGTCCCGCCCCCCCCCCCCCCCCGCCCCCGTGGGGAAAAGCTGCTTATATCATTGTGTAGAGGTGGCAGGATTATTATAGTATGTAGACTTTCCTGAAGAAGTGAGTTTTTAGGTTGCTTTTAAAGGTATTGATGGTGGGAGGGAGCAGGACTGGGACAAGGTATTCTGCTGCCCTAGGCAAATAATTCATATAGTGCCCTCAATAGAAGTTTCAGCCTACTCCAAACCTTCTTGCATCCCCTTTTCTGCCTGGAATGAAGCGGCGTACTAGGCAGTTGCCTACCTTTGCCTACCCACTGTCCCAGCTCCTTGAGGGAGTCTGATGTGTTAGTGTTTCAGAGTTTTCATACCTGATGCATGGATCTACAGGTTTTAAAAGCTTCAAGAAGTCCAGTAAAATTCAGACCGTACTGTGGGGACTGCCTTCCACCTTCGCTGCAGCCGTCCCAGAAAAAGAGCCCATTTAAGCTGCAGGGCAGCTATACTAACTAGAAAACTGTTAGTAACTTACGGTTACTAACTAAAAATGCTCTTTTTCCCGGGGCTTTGGTGGCACATACATTACAGTTCTTTGCTGAAGTTCAGCTGCCTGGAAAGGCCAGGACGTCCTGCAGGATTAGCCCCCTTGACATCCTTGACACTTTAATAGAGGATACAGCAACCTACTTGCCTACAATTCTTTAAATATGTTCTATAGAAAATATTTTCCTGTGTATACACCATAGGGGTTGTCTGCTTTAGAAAGCCTTATTTCACTTACCCTGTTACTGAATTCTGAATTAATAGAGGTGGATTCCCCATGCAGGACCTTTATCAGTTTTGTTCATCTGCCAAAAGCATGAGTAGCTACAAAGAGAACCTCCCGCTCTGCAGGACCTAGACATCACACAAACAGTACATGTGGAACATTTTATTTCCCCAGTGATGGTGTTTGCAGGAAAGTTAAGCACTTTTTTTTTAGCAGGTTATCTTACCTATTACAGATGATTGTTGGGATTCCAGCAGCACCCAGCAGTCAAGACACCCTGTGATGAGCTTATCTCTCAAGGGACCCCTTCAACCCCTAAACGCTCCGTACCATACAATTTTGGTGCAGTGGTGTTAAAGAGATATGGACTGTGCTCATGTAACCAGTTCGCTTCACACTTGATCTGAACCAGCCATTAGCAGTAGGAATTGGATATAACTCCAATCTTTGCCAATTAACCACTTAGATGTAGTAGTCAATGTAACTGTGATGTCTAAGCCATTAGAAAGGGATCCACCACCAGATCAGTCCCCCGACAATGAAATGGTGGGGTGCTACTCAGTTGCCACCTAAGCCAGAGGCCTATTAAACAGTTCAAAACATCCACCTCTTTACATTTACAAATAAAAAGATTCAAATAATAAAAATGTAAACATAATTGGTATTGCTGCATCCATAAAAGTAACATCTACTGAAATAAAACATTGACATCTGTTAAAATATAAGTTGCGTTTTTTGGTCACTTCGCCTCCCCAAAAATTGGAACAAATGGTGATCAAAAAAATCACGTGTCCGAAAAAAAGGTCATATAGCACAACAATCTAAACTACACTTCAGTATGCAAATAATGAGCAATAACATGCATCTACAGACAAAAAAAATTATTGGCCTCAGAAAACTGAGGCATAATGAAGTAGTAAAACATAACAAAAATGAGATGACTTCAGTATCACTGTAGTGGCCGGCAGATGAAAGATAACGTCCTTTATACCACATAGTAAATGAACCCCAGTTAAAAAAAATTGCAGAATTGCATTTTTTTCTAATTCTAACTCTAAGAGAATTTTTTCTCCAGGGGGTTTCCAGTGTAGTATGTAACAATGGAACTCGGACCACTAAAAAAACAACTTGTTTCACAAAAAACAAGCCCACATACAGCTATGTGTGAGAAAAAATAAAAAAGTTATAGCTCTTGGAAGGCAAAGATGAAAAAAACGAAAATCTAAAAATAGCAGCAAGGAGTTAAAAAAATTTCTTGTCAAAAAGTGAACAAGAAATAAAGTATAATGGGTACTGCTGTCATCAGTAGCATATGGAACATGTAAAAGTATGCAGTCTAAGCTGCAAATATCAAGGAAATAGCGCTACTGTTGCAAAGTTGTACCAAAAAGATAGAACGCTGGGCTTTCGCCTCTATTAAAGTGTCTATTTTATGAGAAATAACATAAAAAAGGACTACGCGTTTCGCAAAACTCTTGTTTGCTTCATCAGGTCAACTTAGTTTCAATTGGTTTCAAGCCTTGTAAATTAGGGAGCCAGGATAGTGTTTGGAAGTCTTGGTCATGCTTTTCCAATCTATGTTTGACATTTCTAGCCATATGACATTATATCGCATTGTCTTGCTAGAAGATCCCATGAGCCCAAGGGGAGACAATCAGCATGTATGGGTGTACATGATCTGCAAGTATGGATTCATACCCAAATCATTTGAGGGTTCTTTTCAGAAGGATGAGTGGCCCCGAGCACGCAACGAACACATTCCCCGAGTATAACGCTGCTCCCACCAGCTTGTACTCCGCCAGCTACAGTTGCAGGGTGTTTGCTCTCTTGATTTTTCTCGCCTGACACAACGTCCATCCATTAGATGAAGCAGAAAACATAACTCAGAAAAAGCAACCCCTTTCCAGTCAGCAGAGGTCTAAATCTACCACCATGAAAAAGAAGCCTTTTCTGATGATGCAGCTTCATTACAGAGGTGCAATACTCATACAACACCTTCAGAGCCCCATAAACAGTAGTATTCACTGAACTGTTTTAGTCACACGTCAGTTCACTTTGGCTGTGAGCTGCTCCACTGCAGCCGGTCAGTCCACCTTTGTCCACCTTCGTAGCTGACGTTTACTTCTCACATCACTGGCATGTGGTGCTATGCAGTTTCCACGTTGCTTGTTCGCAATGGTACCATTTGTCCATTCATGATACACTTTCACCAAAGCAGGATGCCAACAGTTCACACATTAGTCCGTCATGAACTACATGCTGCTGGCATCGAAGGTAGGAATGGTCATAATAATGTGAATCAGCTGTGTATATAGTGGATGCTAAATATAGAGCCTAAGATGCTATGTGCTTGTATCACTGCTATCTTTCAACAACTTTTTTATCCTTACTATGAATTTATGGTATGCCCCTGATGAATTTCACTTAACCATGAAAAGAAATATGTCAGAAGAATTTAGGACATTATGGAGATCAGTCAGTTTAGGTTCCTCTGTGGGGTTGCCATTAGTTAGCCTTGTTTTTCGATAGGGTGAGTTTTTCATCTCTCTTTATTGTGTGTCATACTATTTCTTTGTGGACATTACAGGACTTTATCATCCCTGGAATATGGAAAATTAGGTTTTTATATGTTATTTTCAGACAGCGGAAACCAGTAGTATCCCCTAGTGTATCTATGTGTAGTTCAGAAACTAAAATTGGCAGCTAGTCCCATTATAACCTCATACAACTGAAGTTAAGATAAGCAACAAACAGCCCACCCCTACTACACTATTACGTCAAGCATAGTGAATAGACTCCTGAGTGCTGACAGCGAAGCTTCATAAGCAGGAACATATAGCCTGGTCACACACGTTTTTGGCAGCCACATGCTGTTCTCTGCTCATTTGCTTATTCATTCTCCCATTAATTGGGGAGTGGAGTAGGAACTTGTTCTTTGGTTGGTATTCCCAATTTATTTTGTCCTATGTATTATGTTATTATTATGTATTATTTTTCCTAGCATTGATATCTAGAATGTAGTCACAGAATGTGTGATAAGTGTGTGATCACTGGAGCTCCTCTGTTGGGGCCCTCACTGTTCACTAGAATAGCGGTCCTTTGTCTAGTGTTCCTTCTTACTGTACAACCATAGTGAGGAAGAGATTCATTGAAACAGAGGTTAAGCATACCCGCTGCTATGCCATTCAAGTACCCTGATTGACCATCTCTGTCAGTTCCATAGACTATGAATGGAGCAGCTCCACCACTGTCCCATTTAAACTCCCCGTCATCATGGTTGAACAGTGAGGAGTAATAGAGAACGTGGAGCACACAGAACCCCCATTCCAGTGAATTAGTGAACAATTAGACAATTATCACTGTTCCTTTGGATAACTGATTATTGACGATCCCTTTAAATTTTGCTGGCATGTCTAGGTTGGTTTGCAAAATAATTGATATTTGGGGAGGAGAGGTTGTTTACTCAACAAAGTAAGCATTTGTCTATTTACTCTCTTACTTTTCTGTATGTTGAATGTCTTTATGTGTACACAATGGCCCAGATGTATGAAAGTTGATGCACCAGTATTCTGGCACAATTTGTACCAAAAATAATGCCGTCCGTGCTTTACACCACATTTGTTATATGTTTTAGACACTTCTGTGCCTCATCTTACGAAAGGTAAGGTCTCGACAAAGGAGGCGTGGGTTTAAAGGGAATATGTCATCAAAAAATGAGTCATTGTTTAAGTCACGTTTTTATGTTAAACACATTTTTTAGGAATTTTTTTTTTACATTTCGTATCACTTTCAATATTTTTTAATAATTCTTAAGTCTTGCAGTTTTCACTTTGGCCACTAGGCCTTGTTTGCACTGCTTTAACAGCAATCAGAGAGATGCTTTACAGTAGCTTCATGCACATAGCAGACTTAGACTGACAGTCCCATTAACCAAAAATTCTTAAAAAATGTGTTGAACATAAAAATGTGAGTTAAACAACAAGTCATTTTTGATGACACATTCCCTTTAAGGGGAAAGGGCGTGACTTAACGTGAGCCAAAATTTTGCTGCAGTTACTGGCATAAAGTAAGCCAATTTAAAATGGTGTAAGGTTAGACTAGACAGTTTTGTCTGCGCCAGATTTATGAACACTATGATAAATGTGGCACATTGTAAGACTGTCTAGTCTAACTTAAAACTGTCTTAGAGATTAGACACTATTGATTCATCTACCCCAATGAAAGAGATTCATTAAAAACAGTGCAAAAAATGATGTGCACATACCCATAGAAACCAATCAAATTACACTTGTATTTTTGAAAAGACTTTTGAGAATTTAGATCTTGAATTTCATTGGTTGCTGCGGGCACTGTTCCACTTTTAATTTCCAATAGTTCAAATACATTTCCCTAAAAGTATCGTCACAGTGTATTCCAGCATGATCGCTGAGAAGATTATTAAAAATATGCTACCAGACATACCACAAATATTTTTGACTTGCGGAAGAGTAATACAGTTGATGTCACATACAAACACTATGGGGGAATTTTTCACTTTAGCTATGCAAGTTGCAAATTTTTCCACAAATCACATTTTTGCCAGTTTTATGCTGCTCTTGCCACTTTATTTTTTAGAATTGAGTTTTTATTAAAGATGTAATACAATATTATAGGATAAAATACCTTAGAGTGCATAAGCCACATTCCTGCATCATTAAGAAGAATTGAAATGTTACAAAGCTACATAGGGAAATAACAGGGAATAACAAAGGTGTAATAAAGTATAACTCGAGAAGGATCTGATGAACTCCTGGAATACATTTTAAATAGAGCCATGCCAAGCAGGCAAATATACAAAAGAGGCACTGTACACAAAAATGAACCTGAATGGTGGATGACGAAAGAGAGAAATATTTATACCCTTGATATACACAGAAAAAAATCACCAGAACTCAAACATGGCACAATGGAAAAGAGGAGGGGGCACAGCAGACAGTAGGAGGTCCTATTGTAAGCATTATGCGGAGAATCCAGAAAGCATTCCATAGGCCCACACCTACTCATAGGCATCTATTCTATTTTGAAGAGATGCTATCTGCCATATGTTTGAGGTTTCTAATTCTAGTGTGGAGGTCCGTCATAGACAGTGAGGACCTCTGTTTCAACCATGCCGCTACTAAATATTTAACTACTATCAGAATATGTCCAAGAGTTTTGAACACGCTTTCTTTATTTCCTTCAGCAGTACATTTAGTAGATTGGGAGAGGTCTGGTATTGAAGCACTTCGTAAATCATACCAGAAACGGTAGACCAAAATGGTGCAATGAGAGAGCATTCCCAGAAGATATGTGAATAGCTCTGAACGGTGATGTAAGTTAGTGGCACATGACCGTTGCAGCCAATCAGCGGTGACATCCTCATTCAGAAGTGATGGCGTGTCAACAGAAGACCAGAGAGACATGGCACTGAAACCGGACTTTTTTTTATTTTACTGGAGGCCCAGGAGCTATTGAATTGCTTTTTTATGAGGTGGACAACCCTTTTAAGAAAAGCAATGTTGGCCTTAAAGGGGTTATTCTCGCCACATTGATTAGCTTTAAACATATAGACAAAAGTAAATAAAGACTATTAGAGTTAGAGCACATCTTGTCTCCTGCTTGTGTACACAAGCTTCTTCAGTTACCAACCACCTCTCTCTGTTCTAGCAGCTGTGGCTGGGATGGTGATGTCACTCTCTGCTATGTCCTATCAGCAGCACAGGAGCTTGTTTGTATCTTATTGACAAACTGTAACTCCTTAGAGCTCTGTAGTCTTCTACCCTTCTGATTAAACCCCTGCTTAGACTCCTCCATCACCACTATCCCTTTAACAGGCTCAGCTAGGATTAGCAGAGCTGATATGCCAATTACTGCAGTAGTACCTGCTTGAACAGGAAGAGTGAGCCTGAAGCTGGGTGAAAAGAGGCTTTGTGAAACAGCATGGTGAGAAAACCCCTTTAATGAATCCTCCTATATCTTTACAACTGTAGCTTAAAGGGGTTTTCTCACAATGTGGAAAAAAAGGAAAAACTACAGTTTTTTAAGAATAATCAGACACCAATACAAGGGACAAATATCAAAAATCCCATTATTTATTCTACAAATAAAAGACCATTGATGGTATGACTTAATTTTATGGATAAGACATTATTTTCCTTAATTTTTTAGGCATAAAACCCCTGAGCTCTGCATAGAGAAAGCTTTTAAAGGGCACTTGCAAAGCCAAGAATTAGGAATAACTCCCAGTACCACCACTGATCAGCTGACCAAAGAATATGTGGCACTCACTATTGTTTACCAGACATAGCTCCATACTGTTAATAAAGGTTATACCTGTACTGAAGCTCTCTGCATCTCATTACAAGTTTATAGAACCAAGCTACAGTACCAGTTGTGCGGACCTGTGTGTGGTAACCCATAAAGAGGCTGCAGCGTTCACTGGAACAATACAGCTAATTTGTGCAGCTAGGTGGGGCAGCCTGCACTGAGAGGCACTTTTTTTTTTAGAAGCAGCACGTGTGTTAAGGCCAAATGTATTTTTGGGCACTAAGCACTTGCTGGCGCAATGAGGGTGAGGGCCAGGAACCATCTCCGGTTGAGGTGGGATCCCAACAGAGAGAACACCACTAGCCCATCTTGCCAACTATACTCTTTCAGGAAGGTGGTAAGCGCCAGCGAAAAAAGCTCCAGGTATGCCAATGCCGTTGCTCCCTTAATTATCTGATCTTTGGGGTGTCAGGAGAACCCAGACTGATCTGATATTAAAGGTTTTTCCGGAGGATAATCAATGTGAGGCTCGGTTCACGATTTGGTTTTTTATGCACATGGTGTGTATGTGGAGCATGTTTCGCACAATTTTACGTATCAAAAATACATGTAAAAAAAATGCATGTAAAGTGTCTCATTGGCTTTAATTGGAACACATATCATTCCCGCACAAAGGCAACATGAACATTGGCGCTGACAGGCCAGTTCTAAATAGCTTTAAGGCAGTGTAGACTGTGCCAGAATGTATGAACCTGTTCTTCTGCAGTTCATACATACAGGCGCAATCTAGTGCCAATACGACAAGTCAGGCTCAGGCAGACCACCTGTAACTTGGTCTGGCTGTTATAACTGTTATGTGCCTAGGTTTGGCGTCAAACATTCATAAATTTGTCTAATTCTATGAATGTGGTGCGAAACCCCCAGAACACCCCACATCTTTGGCGCATTACAAAGTATCGGGGCGGCGCCAATTGTGCCAAAGTTTGGAGTGCAACTGTTCATACATCTATAGAACAGGGCTATGACAGCTTTTGCCGCAAAGTACGGCAGAAAACTGGCGCAGCCCCATTTTATTATTATTATTATTATTTATTTTAAAGCGCCATTGAATCCAGGGCGCTGTATATTCAAAAAGGGAGGTTACATACATGTATCAAACAAGTACAATGATAACAGTGACTGACTTATGACTGGCACAGAGGGAGTGAGGGCCCTGCCCGCGAGGGCTTACAATCTACAGTGGAGGAGGAGAGAGACAGAAGGTGGGGGCAGACATGTTTTTGGGGTAGCGCAGTGGCTGCTAGGTTATTGTAGGTTATAGGCAGTCCTGAAGAAATGGGTTTTCAGGTTGCTTTTGAACCTGGGGAAGGTGGAGGAGAGTCTGATGTGCTGGGGCAGTGAGTTCCAGAATGTGGGGGAGTTCATACATGTCCCCCATAGTGCTTTTTTATGCAATGTGTGATGCCTTATGTGACTTGCATCAAGAGCTAGGACATAGACTAGTCCTAAAGGATGAGCTAATCCACATCCTAAAATGTGGTGAATTCTTTGTAGAAAAAAAGTGAAGATGTCCGTCAAAATTCTCCTGCATATTACATGGCATAATTTGCCATAGAAAAGATATAACTTCCAAACCTAGTCTTAAAAGTCCCAGAAAACTGCTTTAACCATAGTTCATATCATTATATATGCTTACGCATGCACTTGATTCTTGTTTTTTTACATAGTTATAAAACAAAAAACAAAAAAAAGGTCATTATTGTCAATAAAATAGCAAAACAATCTGCTTGACCTGTGAGAACTATCACATACTGTTTATTGTAGGATGTCCTTCATTATAATAGAGGGTTTAGCAAAGCCTGTCAGCAGGTCACAACAACCTCTGTGTCAGAAGAGAGAATTCAGGCCAGGAGCATCTAAACTATTTTACTATGCATACTTGCCAAGAGTCCCAATATTGGCAGGACACTCCTGTAAACTAGGCCTTAAAGAGGTATTCTCACCACATTGATTAGCTTTAAACATGTAGGTAAAAAATACTATTTCCAAATACATTAATGTTCTGATTTTGCTTCATTTCAGAGTTACAGCAGTTCTCTCCTGCTTGTTTACATGTTTTTCTAAGTGCCAACCACCTTTCTCTGCTCTAGAAGCGCTAGTCGGGACAGTGATGTCAATCCCTGCTGTGTCTAATCTGCAATACAGGAGTTTGTTTATCTTGACAAACTTTAACCTTTTAGGGTTCTGTAGCCTTGTGCACTGCTGTTAAAACCCTTCTGTCACCAATGTCCCTATAACAGGCTTAGCTAGTACAGTGACCCAGAGGTGGCAAAGGATAGGATGGGGATTGTAGTAAGTTGCAGTTGTCACAGTGACTCTCACCCAAACCTCTCATGCTACCCATGAAACACAGTGAAGAAGGGGTCTGCAGATTCAGGAGTAGGTGTTGTTCCTCCATGGTTTTCCCCGGGGCACACTCTGGGCCTTCCACCTGGTGGTGGTTGAGGTGTCCTTGATGTCGGTGCAGAATAAGAGACAGGAGGCTGAGTGGTGCAGTGCAAAACAATTCTATGTACTGCAAGCTAGATGGGATACACAGGACCAGGCACTCCATTAGTAATTCTTACAATCCAGCCGAACCAGGGGCGGTGCCTTAATTTAAGTCCAATATCCTGACTATTACAGCAGGAACTTTCTCTTTTCTCCATGCGATTTAGAAACTATTTTCCTTAGAGTTATAAAGTTGAGCTAGGCTGGAAGACACTAGTCATCAACTGCTGTCTACACTCGGATGGTTTAATGTTATGGGCGACATGTATGAACGGGGCTGCGACACTTTTCTGGTGTACTTTGAGACAAAAAGAATATATGAACAGGTGCACTCCAAATTTTGGCACAATAAGTGCCTTTATAATATGCCAAAGACACTTTTTAGTGCGCCAAAGATTTGGGGCGTTCTGGGGGCGTGTCGCAGTACATTTGTAGGATTAGACACATTTATGATTCTTTGACGCCAAACCTAGACACAGATCAGTTATAACAGCCTGACCAGATTAAAGGTGGTCTACCCGAGCCAGACTTGTCATATTGACACTACACTGCGCCTGTATGTAGGAACTGCAGAAGAACAGGTTCATACATTCTGCCGCATTCTACACTGCCTTAAGCGAATTAGAACTGGCCTGTCAGCGCCAATGTTCATACATGTCGCCCTATATTTCTCTGCTACCTCTCAGGCTGACAGCTCTATTCCTTTTCTTGGGACCTCTTCTGCTATCCCTCTCCTGGTATCTGAGGCGCAGAGAATGAGAGTAATACTCAGGTCCTTATCCGGCATAGAACCAGGGTTCTGCCACTCACTTGATCTAACTGTAACAAGAACTAAGAAAAGAGATTTTACATAAACAGTTTTTACAGGTTTGTTCATTTAGGTTGTTTAAAATAGCATATACAGCCCCATAGTGCCATCCAAAGACTGCCCACTATGACCGTCCCCTCCATACAGTGTCCGCCATAAGGGCTTGTTCACACAGCGTTTTTGGATCCAATTTCGCATCCAAAAACACAGTGGCGATTGGATCCTAAACTGATCCAATATGTATCCAACACGCAGCTGCATGTTTGGATGCGTGTTGGATGCAGCAGGATCACACCCTATAGTTTTAAATAGGGCTCCTGCTGCGTCTTTCATATCAAGAATTCACATGTCATTTCTTGGAACAGGTCCGAAAAACGGATCCAAAAGATGCAATGACACACGCATCAGCGATCACTCGTCTGAACACCGATACGTGTTTTACCTTGCTCATTGTTAGATGTGTGTTTTGGTCAGTCTAGACCCAAACACGCATCTAAGAACGTATGTTCACATGGACCCTACACGCCGTGTGAACATACCCTAACAGTGCCAGCCATACAATGCCCACCATAACAGTGCCATCAGTTGAATGCAGCTGTCAAAAGAAAAATCTTACTTTCTGAAGAATAAGAACAGAGAAAAAGCAGTACTGTGGGCCGGATGTGACCCCCAGGCCGCAGGTTGTGCACCCCTGATATAGAGGACATTACCAGAATTCAGGTAAGTTGTTTATGTGAAAAAAAAAACACACCAGTAAACCGGAAAATGGGAGTGCAGAGTTATGTTTGGGGCTACACCCTAATGCTGCCTTACACTCTTGAAAGATTCTATCATGAAGACCTTGTGAGATGTCTGACCATATTTTGTACTACTGAGGCCAGGTCTAGAGACCTGTACTGTCTCAGTAACTATACGAGTGGTCTTGGGGCTGTTTTGAGTGCTTAGCGTTATTGTTAATGCCATCTGTCAGTTGTTCTAAGAACACAGGACACACACAGTAATAGACATGAAATAGCTGGACTTCACATAAACAGTGCATTGAAAAGTGAGCTCTCCATTCATATTCGGTGTCAGTATGAAGTCTAGGTTTTATGGAGTCTGAGGCAGTTTACTAGGGAACCTGGGAAAGGTACATGTGGCATGTAGAGGATGCTGCTGCACATTTTTGGCTTGCTCATTTTTCAGGTGTATTCACACATAGCAAATTTGTTGCAGGATTTTCTGCTTCTGTCCTATTCTTCTGTATGGTGTGTACAGTAGAGTTAAGCTCTTTTCCCATAAGCCTTTGTTTTAAGAAATTTCCATGTCATTTCTTGGTGGCTGATAGTATAGTGGGTAACAGTACAGGAGCAAGGAACGTGTTACTTGCTTTACTATGAGCCTCACACCATGAAATTAGCACTGTTAGATCTACTACGTTGCTATCACTATAAGTAAGGTTGTGTATACGTTGGACCTCATTTCTCAGACTGTCTGTTGCCCATAGCAACCAAGCAGAGCTCAGCTTTCCTTTTTTCCAGAGCAGTTTAAGAAATGAAAGCTGAGCTCTGATTGGTTGCTATGGGCAACAGACAGTCTTATACTTAGTCTTGATAGAGGTCCATTGTTTGTGGGTTCCATTGGAGGTACATGCTGAGGACATTTATATCAGATTGAAAAATATGATGGATGCCATGTAATAGCAACATATGCAGTTGAAACCAGAAGTTTACGTACACTATGTAAAGAGACACATATGCATGATTTTCTCACTATCCGACATGAAATCAGAATAAACCTTACCCGTTTTAGGTCAATTAGGAACCAAAATTATTTATATTTGCCAAATTCCAGAATAACGAGAGAGAGAGAGAAATGTTTTTTAAGGTATTTTTATTACTTTCTGCAAAGTCAAAAGTTTACATACATTTCATTAGTATTTGGTAGCATTGCCCTTAAACTATATGACCTGGGTCAAACGTTTTTTGGATAGGAATTTTAGTCCATACATTTTCAATAATATTGAGATCAGGGCTTTGTGAGGGACTCTCCAAAACATTGACTTGGTTATCCTTAAGTCAGTTTGTAACCAGTTTGTCAGTATGCTTCGGGTCATTGTCCATTTGGAAGACTCATTTGTGCCCAAGCTTTAACTTCCTGGCTGATGTCTTGAGATGTTGCTGCAGTATTGCCATATAATCTTCTTTCCTCATGATGCCATCTAGCTTGTGAACTGCACCAGTCCCTCCTGCAGCAAAACAACCCCACAACATGATGCTGACGCACCCGTGTTTCATAGTTGGGATGGTGTTCTTAGGCTTCCAAGCTTCTCCCTTTTTCCTCCAAACGTAGTGATGGTCATTATGGCCAAACAGTTCAATATTAGTTTTGTCAGACCACAGGACATGTCTCCAAAAGGGTAGGTCTTTGGTCCTGTGTACAAACACTAATCTGGCTTTTATATGTTTCTTTTGGAGTAATGGCTTCTTCCTCGCAGAGTGGCCTTTCAGCCCATGTTGATACAGTACTTGTTTCACTTTGGATAATGACACAATCTTACCAGCTTCCGCCAGCATCTTTTGCTTTTGTTCTTGGGTTAATATGCATGTGTCGGAACAAAGCACGTTCATCTCTGAAACACAGAACCCGTCTCCTTCATGAGCGTTATGATGGCTGTACATTCCCATCTTGTTTGTACTCGTGTATAATTGTTTGTACAGGTGAACAAGGCACCTTCAGGTATCTGAAAATTGCACCCGAAGATCATCCAGACTTGTGCAAGTCCACAAGTCTCTTCCTGATATCTTGGCTGATTTCTTTACACTTTCCCATTTTGTTACAAACAGAAGCAGTGTATTTCTGGTGTGCAATTAAATACATCCATAGCTGTGTCTTTAATTAACTCAGATTTTGTGGGCTGTCCCAAACTGTTTAAATGCATAGTATTCCTAGTGCATGTAAACTTTTGACTTTGCAGAAAGTAATAAAAATGCTCTAAAAATTCTCTGTTTCATCATTCCAGCATTTGGCAAATATAAATAATTTTGCTAATCCTATTTGATCTAAAACGGGTAAGGTTTATTCTGATTTCATGTCAGATAGTGAGAAAAACATGCATGTGTCTTTTTATATAGTGTATGTAAACTTCTGGTTTCAACTATATAGTACCAAGGGTTCCGCCCACCGTGCAATATGGGCTAAGGTGCTCAGTGGAAAAGGATACTGTATATCCTTAATCATCAGTTATAGAATCCACAGCACTCCTTTATTTGTGATGCAAAAATGATGGAATATTTATAGACCCAATGACAATGAATAGTAATTTGCAGTGTATGATATATGACCACATATGCAAGCGACTCTCAGTTTTACACATTTGAATAGATGAGTAGAGCTGGCCGTATTCAGATGCTATTCGAAGATGTTTTAGTTTAGATGGATGGCCTTCATCAGATGCATCAGGCAGTAGGGCTGGAGGCAGGTGAAGATGATTGTGATTGGGCTGTGAGTGGGGGGAAGTGAGAGCGGAGTCTATTTTTATATAGTAGCAGCAGTCACCTGAAGGGTTAACATCATAAAAAAATTAAATAAAGAGGTATACTACGCAGTATATGTTTTTTTGCAGTAGCCCTCTGTAAAGACCAATTTACTGTATTTTCCTACAAAGCTGAAAAATTAGTATTAGCATAACAACATGACAGAAGCCAATACAATGTTATTCTAGCTTCTTTTAGGCTTATTTGCATGTACATGCTTATCGGGCGAGTAGGTGCCTATGGAGTAATATATACATGGTGTGCCATTTGGAAAAGCTCCCAATGTAGACAGCACCTACATCCATAGACGTCCATTAGTCAGACTCTGGCCAAACGGGTGTTGCTATGGCCTCTCTCCAGCTGGTATACATCAGTGTACTACAAAAAGATGAGTTAAACAGTTACTGTATTTGAATTTAGTTGATGTGGGAAATATACTAGTGGCACTAATATATTTCCCATATCTATACTCCGGAGCCTGTTTTCGACGGCACAGAAGGCGGAGAGGCGGCTGCAGAGACTACCACCGATAGGATTGTGGCGAGTTGTGCCTTCTGACCTGTGCAACATCACCAGGTTAGTGCAATACTGACCAAGTATTATTCATCTGTCCAAACACTCTGCACTAGGGGCGCCCTGTCTTGTGTTTTGTTTTTCGCTATCCAGCATTTGCCTTTAGTTGATGGGTGCTACTGCATGGCATCCGTCACAAGCATCTCTTCGACATATAGGTCATAAACCTTCAATAGCTTTCCATGACATAATTATTAAATGAACTGTTAACTGGATGCTATTATAGCCTCTGGTGGATAGATGTGTTAAATGGATGCTTAAGAGTGACACATGTCACCCATAGGCTATAATGGCATTAATTTATTAGATCTGCATGGCATCCATTATAGGCATCTATGTAGCATCTGGGTCATAAAATTTCATTGTCTTTTTATGATATAGCCATGGCTCCCATATTAGCTTCTGAATGATGGATGCCACTGTAAGGCTAGGTTCACACAGCTTATTTTGGGACGCATTTCAGCCCGTAATTCGCGCCGTACTGCGCGAATTACGGGCTTAAATACGTCCCAGACATTACGGTACGAGCGGGGAGAGAAGTGACATGTCACTTATTTATGGCGTATACGCGCCGAGAATAATGCATGTCTATGGGGCCGGCGGGCTTCCGGCCCCCCGTCTCCGTTCACACGGTGTAATTGCGGCGCGAAATACGTCCTGCAATTAAGCCGTGTGAACCTAGCCCAAGGGTAAATTCAGATGAGAAATTGGGTTGTGGATTAAACACAGATTCCATCTCAGTCTCCGTGTCAATCTGCTTAAAATCCAAATCCCATTCATTTGAATGGGAAATCTGTGCCATAGTTGTAAAACTGCAACAGGTAAAAAAAAAAAAAGAAGTGACATGTCCGGAATGGCGTGATAGAATCCAAACCAGCCAAGTCGCTGATTAGTTCCATTGCTAATCCACATCAAAATCTGCAGAAAAACCTGCTAATGCAAAGTGAGACTCTATGGCCTCGTTCACACGGCTTATTTCGCCGCGTATTTGCCGACGGATTGACGATCGTCAATCCGTCGGCAAATCCATCCGAAATAAGTCACAGCCTATTTTCTATTGATTTCAATAGAAAATACGGCTCGTCGTTCACACGACGCGTAGTTCCGTTCCGGATTGCCGCCGCGGATTGACTACGGCAATCCGGACGGAAAAACAATTCACATGTCAATTATTTCCGGACGGATTCACCACCTACAATGATTGTAGATGGTGAATCCGTCGGGAAATCAGTTACAAATACGTGCCACACTTAGTGACACTTATTTGCAACTGATTTTCAACTGATTTCAGAACGTATTTACATCGGAAATCCGTTGTAAATACGTTCTGAAATAAGCCGTGTGAACGAGGCCTATGGCAGAAATCCAGGTTTTCTGTGAGAAAAATCCAACATATGGACAAACTCTTAGGATAAATTCACATGATGGATTTTAACAAGGAATTCAATAGGAATTCAATATTTGTTAAAATGCACCTGTAATCTGATGGCTATTCATTCACATAGAGAACTTTTTCAAATCTCTGGTGCGGAAAAAAAAGTAATTATTTTGAGAGGAACCTAGTTGGATCCCACTTCAGCAAGAGTGATGTGGAGTGGCCCCATTAACCCCTTTAGCTGTATTATACAGCTGACTTCATGCACTGATCATGCCGGTTCTGCTTGTGTGCCTGATCAATCTCCTGGACATACCGGTACGTCCAATTGCAGTAAATGACTCCCAATCAGGACACACTGGTACGTCCTTTTGAAAAAAGGGGCTAATATGGGGATAACCAGCATCTAAATGAAAGGCAAATACTACCTGTGTTAACCAAAAATTTATTTGATTGGAAAAGTTTATGTGTGAACTTACCCGAAGGCAACAGTCACAGAATTATATTTAAATTTGACCTCGCTACTGTTCTTTGTCTTATTGTGTCTCAAAATGTACATGAAATATTCTGATATTTGCATACACAAGTCCTTATGTGCATGACTTAGGTCATTATCTTTGTATTTTACTCACATATAGTGGCACTCTTATATATAAAAATACATTTCGTCCCCCAAAAAATGACCCCCAAAAATGACAGATTTATGTGTTATATGTTGATAAGGCTTATTGATATTTGTAAATTTGGTACGAACAATATACATTAGCATATACCTGCCAAAGATCATTGAATGAAGATTTAGACCTAGAAAATTTCCATGAGTAGTAGCCTACAAAAAGTATATGAGTAAGGCCAGCTGGGCAAATCAGCAGCAAATCCCTTGCAAAATGTGCATGTGCAACTTGTGGTTTTAGCTACAAATTTGCTGCAGATTTCACCCACCTACATTAAAAGAAGTAAAATCCGCAATGAAAATGCATATCAGAGATTTACACCACATGTCATTTTCAGAGGGCAGCAAAACTATAATATGTGGATGAGATTTGGTACTCTACCACATTGCAGATTTTCTTTGGACAAATTCACACCTGTGCCTTTACTATAAATATTCCAGCAAGCAGGACAGGTATGAGTGTGACCACTTCCTGTAATCATAACTACCAGAAACAAATATTACATAATTATTTGTCTAACAATACATGAAAAAATTCCTCTTGCAATCCCAGGGTAAAACCTCTTGCCTCTTAAACCTTAGCACAGAGCTGTTTTTAGCTTCATGATAGTGCTTAGCCTAGAATATGTTGTACACACTATCAAGTGACAGATAATATAATGTACAGAGGTGTTACTTGAAGCTCCTAGGCCTTAAAGGGGTTTTACCATAAGGTAAAATCTCCTGCACTGGCAGTTCGCAACTAGCTGTGAGCTGACCATCCATCTGAATGTTGTTGTTCTCTCCATTCACTTCTATAGGAGTTCTGAATATAGCCGAGTGCGCATCTTGACTATATTTGGGAGCTCCCATAGAAGTGAATGGAGAGGTTGGCTGTAAACGCCATCCTATTCATCCACATGGATTTTTGGCTTGCAGCTAACTGTGAGCAGCCAGTGCAGGAGATTTTACATCATGGTGACACCCCTTTAAGACAGATTCTGTAATAGCGACCATAACCATGACACCTCGTTTTCTAGTACTGGTCTTCTTATATCGGTCAGACACATTTTGAGCACACTGAGGGCCAGGTGGGAACTCAACATTTACACCCCCTATTCTTACTTCCTACAATGAATTACAAAACCTTAAATACATATGTTCTGTCAGTAAACATTGCCTGAAATCAAGATGCAAAAAGCAAGTCTACTGATAGCAATCATCATGGTGGTGCTGCCTAATACACCATATGTGCCAGTACAACTTTATAAGGTTTGCTGAAGTATCTGGGCTCCTTGTCCGTTACCTTTTCCTATCTTGCACCGTATCAGTGGGCCCCTTTCAAATAAAATTTGATCAGGGCCCCTGACAGGAGAACTGTCAATACTGCCCTGAAAGTGGCCCTGGTCTTAGAAAAAGAGCACTGATGGCAACATGTACTGCGGCGCATGTAACACAGGTGGTTTTAACAGCATTACATGAAATGTTAACTTTTGTTGTCATAGTTATGATATTGGAGGAGTCTACTCAGGGCCTTCTTAACAGCATTGTAGGTCCCAGGCAAAGCAATGCACTGGGCCCTGTCTACACAACCATTCACTGGAATAAAAATATAAATTATCAATAAACTAAACATATTTATTTCATACCTCCTACAAAATCGCTGTTTATTCAGCTTCCATAACATTCCAAGCAATAAAGAAGGCAAAATTATTCTTGTAAATAT
Source organism: Phyllomedusa bahiana (assembly GCA_025379985.1). Taxonomy (NCBI): domain Eukaryota; kingdom Metazoa; phylum Chordata; class Amphibia; order Anura; family Hylidae; genus Phyllomedusa; species Phyllomedusa bahiana. The sequence goes on from JAODAL010001413.1 coordinate 120,875, forward strand.
AGCCATGCCTACTATTTGCTGCAAGATATGGGGGGACATGTATAAAAGCTGTCTAGGTCTAAGACTTTTTGTTGCCCATAGCAACCAGAGTGCCCCTTTAATTTTTTTAGAGCTCTATATGAAATGAAAGGGGAGCTCTGATTGGTTGCTATGGGCAACAAAGAAAGTCTTAGACCTAGACAGTTTTCATACATAGTTTTTCTCGAGTTAGTGGGAGATTTTAAAGGACCACTCTAGTTTGTCTTTTTCCCCTTTGTTCATTAGAAATTGCTTCTAAGTGCACGGTAGTGCCAGTAATTTTGCTTACCTACAGCTGCATACATGATTTCTCACTGCTGCCACAGGGTCATCTGACCTGCACTCTGAATTGCTGAAATACACAGCATGATTGTGTGACCTAAAAATAAATCTGTCTATACATTCCTATGGAAGGTTCAAAGTCAGTCTCATAGGAATGCATAGAGAAACAGACTTCCTTTCAGCTTCAAAGGCACAGCGTTTGTCAGCTTATCAGAGAGCAGGTCATGTGACCTAACAAAGCATGTTGCATCAGCCAGAAATCCTGTATGCAAGTGCAGGTAAATGAAATTACTGATACTTCAATGTACCGAAAAGTAATTTAAAATGAAATAAGGGGGAAAAAAAGCAAAGTGGTCCTTCAAGGTTATGTTGGGTGAGATGAAAATCAGGGTTGAACTCTGATATGTGTACAGATAAGTATGTGACTGCCATGCTCAACAACCTAACATACCCATACATTATAACAGCACAGAGTCTATTTATTTTAAATATTTGGTCCTATATGACAAGTCTACTTATATTATCATTAAACATATGTATATGCAATCCTTATTGCCCTTATTTAAATAAAAAAACGCAGTGTTGGAGTTCCTTGGGCCCACCACAGCAGTTTATTCTGAGGGCCCACATTTTTCCTGAGGGCCCACTCTCTATCTCTATAGCATATGTGCATGTCCACTTTAAAGTAATCATTGCAGGGTTTAGTAGGATATCTAGTGACTGGTTCTAAAGTCAGCTCCGAATGAGGTTGTGTTCTGCTAGACCTTTAGGACCCTGATATATTGGGGTTGCATTATTATATTACAGCTTGGTCCACCAGAGGATCCTCTGGTACTCTGGAGCGCCAGTCTGACCCTGAAATAATATATGAATTATCAGAATTTAATGGGAAGCTGGCATAATACATTGCTACTTATGAACAGTTGAAGCACAGTAGAGCAGATCTATGAATGTATGGCAACCAGGAATGTAACTAGAATTCATAGGTCCACATATCAAGATGAGTTGCCCCCCTCCCCCAACAAGTGACAGGAAACTGAGACAGCAAAATGAGTTGCAATAATTAAAGCTTCACATAATAGCACTATATTAGTCACATACTAGTGAGGGATAGCAGAGAGCCAACCCTATATGAGCTGCGATCACTGCTGAAGCTATAGTTGTAGCCAGGTATTGATTGTGTAGTCATCAACATAAATGTTCACACGGCTTAATTTGGGACAGATTTCAGCCCATATTTCACGCTGTTCTGCGCGAATTATGGGTGAAATCCATCCCAGTCATTACAGCAATCCACAGTTCTCATGTCAATTATCACGGCGGTATATGCGCCGTGGATAATGAATGTTAATGGGGCCGGCAAGCTGCCGCCCCCTCGCCCCTCACCCCCGATGCCAAGCACACGGCGTAATTGTGGGCGAAATCCGTCCTGCAATTACGCCGTGAATCAGATGTGTGAACATAGCCAAAAGGTTCTTCAAATTATTCACTAGTTGTACTACTTTTTCTGCCTTCTAGTTGCAACCCTATAACTATATTAAAAATATATGAAAGTGGAATGTAATCTTTCAGATGTACAAAAATGACAGTTCAGATGTACCTCATGCCCAATTTAGCATTGTCATGTCATACGTTGCAGATATCACTCAAGCTAATACATTTCACACTGTGATAAAAGCATCACTGCAACAATGTATAAAAGTGGTTACATTTTATACACTATAAAAGCATCACTGCAACCAGAGGCGTAAGTTGAAGCTTCTGGGCCCTGGTGCAAATAGTGAAATGGGGCCCTTCAGCTACCATGTGCCATTTACAATGCTGTGGCAGAAGGGCTTTTGGGGCCCCCTCAGGCCGCAGGGCCCGGTAGCGACTGCTACCTCTGCACCCCCTATAGCTATGCCCCTGACTGCAACAATGTATAAAAGTGGCTACATTGTATACACTATAAAAGCATCACTGCAACAATGTATAAAAGTGGCTACATTTTATACACTATAAAAGAATAACTGCAACAAGGGATAAAAGTGGCGACATTTTATACACTATAACAGCTTCACTGCAACAATGTATAACAGTGGCTACATTTTGTACACTATAAAAGCTTCACTGCAACAATGTATAACAGTGGCTACATTTTATACACTATAAAAGCTTCACTGCAACAATGTATAACAGTGGCTACATTTTATACACTATAAAAGCTTCACTGCAACAATGTATAACAGTGGCTACATTTTATACACTATAAAAGCGTCACTGCAACAATGTATAACAGTGGCTACATTTTATACACTATAAAAGCTTCACTGCAACAATGTATAACAGTGGCTACATTTTATACACTATAAAAGCCTCACTGCAACAATGTATAACAGTGGCTACATTTTATACACTATAAAAGCTTCACTGCAACAATGTATAACAGTGGCTACATTTTATACACTATAAAAGCTTCACTGCAACAATGTATAACAGTGGCTACATTTTATACACTATAAAAGCTTCACTGCAACAATGTATAACAGTGGCTACATTTTATACACTATAAAAGCTTCACTGCAACAATGTATAACAGTGGCTACATTTTATACACTATAAAAGCTTCACTGCAACAATGTATAACAGTGGCTACATAAGAGAAAATTCTAAATAAAACAACAAATAAATTGACAGTCTTCCATAATAATCCTGAAAGACATGGGATACAGAGTTGGTACAGGTGGCTTTTCTGAACATTAAGCAGTAAATGAGCACTGAGGGATCTGAAAGTTGCAGGAGGTAATGTATAGAGGGTGCAGCATTCTGAATACATACACTATAATACCATCAGCAGTGCATGTGTGATTGCAAAGCAGTGCTCCTATACACTTCTCTCATCTTTAATCCTGGAACTGCCGGCAGGAAGAATATTGTTACTTGAAGGAGTTATCCTGAGACGTCCCATGTACAGAGACCTCCCCTTCCAGCCTCATGCCTAGAGATTTAGAAATAGGAACACACTGCTCCCCCCAGCCCCCCTCCTATCCACCCAACGTATGCCTCTGCCCATCACTCCCCATATATAGTCAAATGCAGTCAAATGGTCGGCTGCAGCGAATAGAAGGAGCTATCCTTAAAAAAAGCCAGCACTGGGACAGAAAGGCAAGGCTCCCAAAAAAGTATTGGGTGTCCTGAGGAATGTGCCAGCCCCCCCTCCTCTGCCTTCCCTGGTACATATTTCTGAGGCTGAAACAGCTGAGAGTTTGCACTCCAGCCCAGGGCTCAGAATAAGAAGGAGCTGAACCTCTCTTTGCATCCTCCTAGGTTCTGTTCTCTGTCCCGTTTCTTTGTGTGACTAACCCCAAACCAAACACCAGCCATGGACGCCATCAAGAAGAAGATGCAGATGCTCAAGCTCGACAAGGAGAATGCCTTGGACAGAGCAGAACAGGCTGAAGCCGATAAGAAGGGAGCAGAGGACAAGAGCAAACAGGTCTGCTTGGAAACCTTTATTCCACTTCCCATGGCAGTGCCAATAGAGGACATCTAATGCCACCCTGGTCCTGCCTGTAGCCCACAAGAACGTCTAATGAATAGGGAAAACTATCATCTATAAGACTAGAAAAAGCCTTGCTATATCTTATTACCCTGGAGTATATCAGTAAGAAATCTAGGCCATTTTATAAGTAATTGCTACATTAATATCAAAGTAATGGAAGGAATCTTTTCCCTTTCTTGGTTGCTGGAAATGTCCCAGTAGATCTCCATGTAGTTAACTATTAGATGCCTGCCCAGCAGTTCAGATTTGTGGTTTCACTCTTCCTGTCATCACAAGTAAGAGTCTGAACATTTTGCTTCCTCTGAACTTCCCTCTATCTACTTTTTACTGTTATAACCCTTAGTGATTGATTCCTGAATGAAAAGGCTTGTTCATAAAGGTGAAGGTGTTCAGTGAGAAGAGATGGTTCTCTATCATCAAATCTTTCTACTGAAGCAAACTTCTCATGACCATGTTTGGTTATCTGCAATTCACCTCAGTGGAGGAGCCTTTTATTAGGGTCACATATGTAAAAAGTTATAGTATATACACAACTATTATATAGTTTAATATAGTTTCAATGTGTATACTATATACAGAATTTTTTCTATTCTTTTTTTCTTAAAAATCTGAAACCACTTAGTTAGAGGAAGAGATTACCCAACTTGAAAAGCAGCTGCGGGAGACAGAGGACTTGAGAGATAAAATTTTGGATGACCTTCATCTGGCTGAAGAGAGCCTCCTAACCGCAGAGGAGAAGGCTACTAAGGTATAAGGCTATACCAAGTTCAACCTGTCTAATTATCTTTTCTCTTTCTCTCTCTCTCCTTGTGGTACCTGTCCTTTCCCTCTGCACCTCTGTCGCCTGCTACCACACCTTGTTGCCCCATGTCACTGCCCCCATCCGTCCACCCACTACCCCCTCTACCCCAATGGTACATGTCCAACCCTGTCTCAGCTGGAGGATGAACTTGTAGCACTGCAGAAGAAACTCAAAGGTACTGAAGATGAATTGGACAAATATTCTGAAGCCCTGAAGGATGCCCAAGAGAAGTTGGAACTTGCTGAGAAGAAGGCCACTGATGTAAGTTAAGGTTGAACAAAGTTCCCCACCCATAGTCCCTTTTTTTTTCTGCTCTGACACTAGCTTTGCACTTGTTCTATTCAAATGTTCTGCATGCATCACAAAAGAGCACTGGACAATTACAGAGTTTGTAATTCAGTAATACTATCTGGATATAAATGCCCAAAGACAGACTTGAATGAGTTGTCCACCATTAAAAAGAAGGAAGAGCTGGTTTTCCCAGAAACAGTGCCACTCTTCTCTATGGCTAAGTCTGGTATTGCAGCTCAGTCCTAATAACCAAAATGGAGGATAAAGTGTAAAAATAGAACAACATATGTCAGAGTTAATGTATTATGTATGTATGTATATGTGTGTGTAGTAATATATATAATATATATATATATATATATCTACACACACATGCAGATACAGTATATATAATTGTATTACTCTCAATTGAAATATATATATATATATATATATATATATATATATATATATATAATATATATATATATATATATATATATACATACATTAATAAATGTTTGAAAGTGTGTACCACATTTTTAGGAGCAGGATGTGTACAAATCATTTCATGTATGAGCAGGTTAATATGGCTGTAGATACAATACTATAGGAACAGTCTCCAGTAGTAGATGCAAAGTAGAGGTTTAGGATTTGTCATAATGACAACATAGTCAATCAATTACTTCACAGTACATCCTATTATGGGTAAGACCCTCTCAGGAGACAAGTACAAGGCCTGCTGTGCCATTTCTCATTTAGGATTAGTTATTACATTGTATTAATTAACCTATCAGAATATTTATTATTTAGTGTCGGTATTGTCTTAGAATCTCATTGGTCCCTCATAGTTGTATGTTGAAGACCTAACTATTTCAGGCTCCATAATTCCTAGTAAAAGCCATCTGCTTCCCTTTAGAGCTACAATGTAGTTTTAGGTAAGTATCCTGCTTCTTTAGTGTCCAATGTCCCATAAAAAAGCCACAAACTGCTCCATTTGTGCCATATCATCTGGGAGGGGTAGCTAGAGCTTTCTTTGGCTTCAGCTGTGCCTATTTGTACAGTCTGTAGTGCAGTTGACCAGGTGTGTCACAGCTTAAGAAAAATATATCAGGGCTTATGTATCTGAAACATTACAGCTTGGTGATGTCCAACTATTATAGTTGGCTGATGAAGTCACAGAGAAGACAATCTTTGTAGATGACAAGAGCCATATTAATTTTGCAGTGACCTCTTTCTTCCATGCTGTCATACATCTGCCAAGGAGAAATCTAGTCCTTACTGTAAAGGAAGGAGGAAGATGATACTTGCTGTCCCTGCAGAGTGCAGAGATAGGAATACACTTGGTTTATATATAACTCCATGCTTTATATGGTATACACTCAAGACTCTGTGCCTCAGCTGTCTGCTCCCTGTCAAATGTGAAATAGCTGTGCTGGGGTGGGTCATACTCTATACAATCCCTGTATGCATGGGCCTCTGTACATTAGCTAGGTTCTTTAACCAACACAAAGTAAACTAATTATCTATCTTTATATAAAAGATAGATAGATGTAGATATATAGATACAGCAATTTTTTTCTAACACACAAATAAATATATATATATATATATTTATGTTAAAACCCGTAAATTACATAAACGCATACATGAATATGTATATATGTTTGTATGTATGTTTGTGCACGTTAAACACATAAATACACAAAATTAATTATATTAACTCATATATGAATCTTTATGTATTAGAACACATACATTTTATAAACATATGTATATATTATGCACAAGTTATTCTACCTATGTATATATCTATGTATTTATCTCTCATATATTTTTATATCTATTGTTATATATATTTTTCTGTCTTATTTATCTATCTTTGTCTGCTTGTTTATATGTTTATCTGTCTAGCTACATCTATTTGTATTTATTTTTCACAATTCTTATACATAATTCTGTCTATGTTTCTCATACATATAAGCAAGATAGTATATGCAGGAAAAAACACCCAGTGGCATAGTCAGTTGTTGGTTGTAGTAGAGCTGAATGTGTCATTTGACACAATTCCTAATGACACAATACCAGAATATTCTCAGTATTCTTAATGAAGTAAAACATCTTCAATTCATTTAGCATCTTTTTGTTTAGTTCTGTAGACACAGAAGCGTGGTTACAGGAGTATGAATGACATTTATTTTAAAAAGGAGAAATGAGAAAGTTTCCAAAATAACCTAAGAACAAAAGTGCCAGTTAGTAAGCAGTTGGCATGGGCTGAGGTGTAATGTGAGCGGTGTGTAAGTGTGTGATACAATGGAACATTCTGTATTGTGGAGTGCAGTAGACTGCATATGGATTCCAGACACATATTCCTTATAAGGAAAAGTATGTCGACTATTTAGAAATCACTCTCTATGCACAATCCAGACAGCGGGAGCAGATTTCAGATGGAAGTTTCAACTGGGAATAGTTTATTTAACAGAGTTAAAACGCTTGTAGTGACTTGTCTTAATGAATTGCTTAATTACAGGAAAGCCTAAAGCTAGGCAATGTATTAACTGAATCAAATATTCCATAGACTCATACTCTCTGCCAGGATGATGTTACCTAAAAGGCAAGTATTGAGCACTGGCACAACAATAATGAACATATACACTAATAATGTATGCAAATTAGGTTTCAACTTTCATAAATATGTATGTCTGTATATAGTTTATATATATATATATATATATATATATAGAATATATATATATATATATATGTGTGTATATATATATGTGTGTGTGTATATATACATATATATATATATATATACACACACATACATATATACATATATATATATATATATATATATACACACACATACATATATACATATATATATATATACACACACAAACACACTGTCTACGTGTATATATAGATATATAGCTAGATATATACACACATACACACTATTACACTATATAGGTCATTTCTCTCTCTGTATATATACACAGATAGATTGATAGATATCTTTATGATAAGTCTATAAAGCTATCTAAATGGATGTGTATATAATTTTCTATAGTCTTACATGCTATGGATGAGCGGAGATGAATTTGCAATTTCACTGTTTAGTGTTGTATTGTCTGTGAATCATGATAATTATCTGAGCTAACATACTGTGATAGGTTACCAGCAGTCCTGTGTAGACATAGTCTAAAGGTACAGATGTCACAATTAATAGTGGCAAATTACAAACTCATCCCTTCACTATTCACACTTGTAGAAATCAAATCAATGATTTTGGCCTTCTCTTCTGCGCAGTTGTGTTACTGCAAGACCAATATATTGAAAGTGCCTAGATGCATCCACACAATCTCTAAAGTTTTGTCTGCACTTATGGCCACATGTATGAAAACTGTCTAGGTCTAAAATTCACTTTGTTGCCTATAGCAACCAATCAGAGCACCTTCCAATTTTTTCCAGAGCACTATATGAAATGAGAGGGGCGCTCTGATTGGTTGCTATGGGCATGAAAGTGAGTTTAAGACCTAGACAGTTTTCATACATGTGGCCCTTAATAGTTCATTTGCAAAATGAATTGTATAGAATAAAGCTCACAGCGCTGCTCACACTGCTTATTATGACAGTCTTTTGTATTTAGATTGAAGAAAAGCTCTGGGAGGGAGACAAAAAAGTTCAGGATCCAAGACTGGATCTTGACATTATCTCTCTATCCCTGATGATAGCGCCCGAAATACTAGAGGCATATATGAATATGCACCCTCAGCCCTTCACCACAAGGTGGAGGATCTCTGTACAAGAACATGGAACTCTTGCATTATCTCTCACTTCTTATATATGTGCAGACTAGCATGTAGTCATGGCTGCCATAAGTAATTTCAGGGCCTCAACCAAAGTGGCTGGGCCCTCCACCCATTAAGAGTTCCTATCTGGCACATATCAGTGGGCCCCTTTCTCTATAAATTTCATCAGGGCCCCTTATTGTCCTGGATGTATAGGATGTATATATGTCCTGCTAGTATAGGATTCTAACAAATTATTACAAAAGAAACTCCTTTTTGGTACCAAACTTTCTTTTAGCAAACAAACTGTGAGGTTTAGTAGTCAACTGCATTTTTCAATATAACTTAAAAAATAATACTGTGCAGTTTTCCCCAAATTTTCTTTTTAAATGTCAATGGTAGTTATATAGAGGATTGTTTTAAATCAGGCATCATCAAACTGCGGCCCTCCAGCTCTTGGGAAACTACAACTCCCATCATGAATTTATATAATCTGTAACAGTGGGAATGTTGGGAGTTGTAGTTTCCCAACAGCTGGAGGGCCGTAGTTGAGGATGCCTGTTTTAAATTGTCAGATGTGAACACCAAGGGCCTCATGTATGAAAACTGTCTAGAACTAAGACTTTCTTTGTTGCCCATAGAAACCAATCAGAGCGCCCCTTTTATTTCATATAGTGCTCTGAAAAGATGAAATGGGGGCTGTGATTGGTTGATATGGGCAAAAAAGAAAGTCTTAAGCTATGTTCACACGGCTAAGTTTGGGACGTTTTCGGCCCGTAATTACGCGCCGAAGTGCGCAAATTACGGGCCGAAAACGTCCCATTCATATACGGTAATTCACAGTTCTCATAGAGAACTATGGATTTCGCCCCCGCTCCGGGAAACACACGCCCACAGATAAAATTGTAACTGGATGTGGATTGTAGTTTCCAAATGACGCGCCGCTAGTAATGCACGTTTAAATGTCAGTGCGAACCACCGGCCCTGTAGTCTCCGCTTCGTTTCCCATAGAACCATCAGAGCGCCCCTTTTCTAGTGTCGAAGGTAATTGGGGGCGTAGGTTGATACGGCAAAACATGTGAAATCTTAGACCTCGACAGTTTTCATACATGTCCCCCCAATGCGAGTACCTTTAATTGTTAAAATATTAGGTTACCACAACTTATTTATTGCCAAATATACTATAAAAAATAATATGAAGTCACCATAGATAATTTGCAATGTTAATTCAAACTACTCTACATTGTAATAAGACAGTAACTAGCTCCCTCTGCTGGAAATGGAAAGTAATGCACAACAAGTTCTGCGCTCACTTCCATGACTTCTTTTCCATAAGGTTCCCTAATGCTCTTGGGCTTTCAGAAAAGTTCATCATTGCTGAAAGATCCATTAAATGCTAGTGTAGGGCAGAGAGAGGAACACAGCGGATCGGTCATGGATCCTGTAAAAGTATACGCTAACATATTGGTAAAGGAAAATCCTTGTTGCAGCAGACTGCCTTCAAGATGTTAGGAGATTTTCATCATTTCCCAGCAAGCCAATTATGATTCCAAAGTTCATAGATAAAAGATAACACTAATTCAATAGTACAGCAGGAGTGTATAACGTGATATTCTCAACAAGGAATACATGTAATAATCAAAGGTCCTTTAGAGACGGATCATATATATTAAATAAGCTAGCTAAACATAGTGGGCCTTATTTATCAAGACTGTCTGACAGTAAGACTGTCTTTGTTGCCCATAGCAACCGATCAGAGCTCAGTTTTAATTTTTTCAGAGCATGTTAAAAAATTAAAGATGAGCTCTGGTTGCTTTGGGAACAAAGACAGTTTTGCTTCTTTTCCTTTTCTTATACTTCGTTCTAGCTGTTTTGCTTTATAGGTTCAAAATGTTTTACATCCATAGCAATCTACCATTAGTATACTAGTTATGGACTAGAACAACTTGTGATGAATGCATTACTACAACCATAGTAATCTTATTCCTTTAGTCACTGAGGCCTTAACAAGAGCGAGTAACTTCATGTTTACGGCTGCTGTTTTACGTACATGCCGGGTCGTATACGTTAAACAGATGCTTGTGACAGATGTCAAGAAGTGTTATCTGTCACCCATAGGGTCCCACTGTAAAAAGTATACATTTAATATATAGTAAAAAAGTATATGTATGTTTATTTTAAATGTCATTGCATAGAATAGTGTAGGCTCCTGCACTTTTTTAAACTTTTTTCCTGCTGTATACAGGTGCATAGGAGCCAAGTGGAGGCCAATAGGATACCCCTTTGGCCACTGTCAGGTCACTTAATCCTATGGATATGTTTAGCATATACGTTGGGAGCTTTCCCAGTGTACATACTTAACGCACACCATAAATGTAGCATGAACCTAGCCTTAGTGTTTCATCCCTTTCTTCTATGTATTCATTTATCAATTTACCTCTCCCTCTATCTCTATATTTAATCCCTTTCACCTATGTATTTATATATCTATTTACCTCTCCCTCTATCTCATCACTTTCACCTATGTATGTATTTATATATCTATTTACCTCTCCCTCTATGTTTCATCCCTGTCATCTATGTATCTATTTGCCCGTCCCTCTATCTCTATTTCATCCCTTTCATCTATTTATTTATGTATCTATTCATCTCTCCCTCTATGTTTCATCACTTTCACCTATGTATTTATATATCTATTTACCTCTACCTCTATCTCTATTTCATCACATTCATCTATGTGTTTATGTATCTTTTTACCTCCCCCTCTATCTCTATGTGTATAAATATGTAGAGCATAATGCCCAGTTCACACGGCTTATTGCCGACGTAATTGCGGGGACGGATTTCGCCCCGCAATTACGCCGGCTGCCATGCAGCGGGGGCGTTGTGGGGGGTCGGCATCTCGCCGGCCACATAGACATTCATTATTCACTGCGCGTACACGCTGTAAATAATGAACATGTCACTTTCTCCCCCTACGGCGGATTCCCGAGCGGGGAGGAGAGACGGAATCCATAGTTCTCTATGAGAACTGTGGATTACCGTAATGCCTGGGACTGATTTCAGCCGTATTGCAGCGCAAATACGGCGCGCAGTACGGCTGAAATCAGTCCCAGAATGAGCCGTGTGAACGAGCCCTTATAGGGTAGATTTATCAATATTGTCTACCTCATAAACAGTGTAAACCTTTTGTCTACCCTTTTGTCGGACGAGGCACAGAAGTGTCTAAAACACATAATAAATGTGGTGTGAAGCATGCACGCCATTGTTTTTGGCACAAATTGAACCAGAATTCTGGTGCAATAGCCTTGAAAAATGGCAATATATATCTTTTCATCTTCTGTTTCTTTTTACTTCTTGCAACTCTCTCTGTGCTAATACAATATAAATCTATAAAAATCCATAATAACCTGACCAGCCATTTACTCTCACTATATAGACTAGTAACTAATTAGCCATTGATGATTATGGATGGAGTCTGACTTTCCTTTTTTGTAAGGCTTGGTTCACATCTGTGTCGGTATTTTTTCTGTCATTTTTAAAAGCATCTATGATGCAGGTGTGGACCAGGCCTTAGACAATAATTTTGTTAGTATATTTATTGGTTAGCACTTTGTATAGTTACTTTGACTATTTTAGCTCATGTAAACTATTATTTTATATCTAGCTCTCCTACTCCCTTCAAGCTCAGGCTAGCCCATGGGGGCAGATGAAACCCCAAGTGGGCCTGGGCTTGGCAGGTATAGGACTGCTATTTATGGAGAAAGGTAGAAACAAAGAAGCAGAGTACAAGAGTCATACGTCGTATGTGCAGTCATGTATAATAGCTGTATGGAGGGCCCCAAGAATCAGCTACACTCACTGGCCTCAACCCAAAATCCTCAGAATTCCTACCATGTGTGAATTCAGCTTAATGCTAGTTATAATAGGACATTGATGTTGATGATGGTCATCCAGACATGAGCTGCTTGTTGCCTACAGTATGTAAGAACCAATGTAATATACATTTTGGGCAAATTGTATGAATGGGGCTGCGCCAGTTTTCTGGCGTGCTTTGCTGCCAAAAACTTGCCACAGCCCTGTTCTATAGATGTATGAATAGATGTATGCCCAAATTTGCCGCATTCTACACCAAGTTTAAATATGGCAAGTTTGTGGGGGCGTGTTGCGCCAGAATCGAGTGACTGTGCCAAAGATTGGCGCATAACTGTTGTACAAATCCATACCAATTTCAAAGTCGTGTGGTTGTGACAAATTTTGCCATAAAATGAGACAATTGTGAGACACTTTCGTATATACTGGCACCTTCTACACTCCTCTAAAACTGGAGTGTCGGTAGGGTTATTGGGTGTATTTCATAGTCCTAGTAGTCCCCACCCTAGTGACCTCTGGTCTGGTTTGCAGCTGGTGATCAGGGATTGTCACTTACTTGGGGCCTATGAAGTAGTTTCTTCATGTCGCCCTATCCTCTGAACCTATATTGAGTTATCCCCTGTTATTTCGCTCAAGCCAGGATTGAATTCTATTGGATTTAATCATGACTTTTGGGGGAAAAAAAAGCTACAAATATCCCGAAAATCATTTTCTGGTCTGTATTGCTTTGCTCAGTGTAGTAAACTGCCCGACCTGTATACATTACATTTGTGTTACCCTGTAATATCTAGAAGACTGATGCCTCAGATTATGCCACAAATGCAATTAAAAGCACATTCTGTGCTTCCTCATCTGCTGTGAAACTACAAGTTCCAGCATGCTCTGTCTTACTGCCATAGGCTGAAAGCTGCAGTTGTCCGTTATGTCACACCACTTTGGAGCCCTGAGACAGTGGCCAGAATCCAGCTTTCACCCTGTGTATGTTCATGTGAATTGTGCGCCCTCCACAGGCAGCAGGAGTCCTATCAATCTGTCATTTGTAATGCCACTGTTTAGACTCAAGGGGGACTGTATAGTCACATTACTGCAGCTGTAATTATAATACGCACTAACTCAGCACAGGTTTTCAATTGTTGACATAGATTTAATGCTGAATTTAGAGGCAGGTTTCCAGCTCTGATATATTATGTGAGGATTCAGCACTGAATCTGCCTTAAGAATTGACGTCACTTCTTTTTTTCAGCGCCTGGTAAAATCAGCATTGTGTGCATTGAGACGCTGATTTTACATTACAGTGTGAAGCAGATAGCAGTCCGATTTGGATGCCAATTCTGAGGCTGATGCAGGACTGAATTCACATCAGAATCAGAGTCCAAATCTGCCTTGTGAACCTATCCCAAGGGTGAGGCCACACAAGCGCCGCACTGTGGGTTCAGCCACATATAACCAGCTGCTTGTGTGGCCTCACCCTAAGGGTATGTTCACACGGCGTGTTGGATCCGATTTTGGATTTGTCTTTAGATGCGTGTTTGGATCCATGTTTCAGACCCTAAATGGACCCAGACACGCATCTAACAATGTGCAGTGTGTTTTATGTTGCTTTCAATTTAAACTACGTATCGGCTTTCCGACGGGTAATCGCCGATGAGTGTTTTACATGTGTCTTTCTGACGCGTCTTTCAGATCCATTCAAAGAATTGTCATGTCAATTCTTGATCCAAAAGACGCAGCAGACGCCCTATTCAAAATTATAGTGCGTTTCTGCCGCAGCAAAAACGCATCCAAACGCGCAGCACATTTTGGGTACGAGTTGGATGCGTTTTATCCAGCGCTTCTGAATATGTTCTTTGGATCGAAAACTTATCCAAACGTATTAAAAAATGCCGTGTGAACATACCCTTAAAGGATTGTCTAGACTTAGAAAGCACAGCCCCTCACCTGTCCACAGGTCACGTGTGGTATTCAATAATACCAGTACCAGGACTGGGACAAGGTGTTCTGGTGCCCTAGGCAAATAAGTCACATAGCGCACCCTTCCTCCCCCATGGAAAATTCAGCCCACTCCATACCTCCTTGTGCCCCCTCTTCTGCCTGGGATGCCCTAGGCCAGGGGTGTCAAACTGCGGCCCTCCAGCTGTTGGGAAACTACCACTCCCAACAAGCAATTGTTTAATCTATAACAGTGGGCATGATGGGAGGTGTAGTTTGCCAACAGCTGGAGGCCCACAGCTTGACACCTGTGCCCTAGGCAGTCGCCTACCTGTCGTCCCAGCCCTGGTCAGTACTTTAACACAGTGGATCTGTAATACCAGTACAACTCTTGGACACGTATGGCGCTGTTTCTGGAAGAAAGCAGCCATTTTTTCTAATTCTATAATACCCTTTAAGGCAAAGGGTATGTTCCACCGGTGTGCTGGATCTGTTTTGGATCCGAAAAACTCATTCAAAACGCATCCAACATGCAGGTGCGTGTTTGGCTGTGTCTTGGCTGCAGCAGAAACGCACTCTACAGTTTTAAATAGCGCGTCTACTGCATCAAACGGATCAAGAATTGACATGTCAATTCTTTGAACAGATCCGAAAGACGCATCGGCAATCACTCGTCTGAATGCCGCTGCGTGTTTTACATTGAAAGCAATATAAATCACACTGCACATTGTTAGATGCGTATTTGAGTCAGTTTAGGGTCCGAAACAATGATCCGAACACATATCTAAAAACGGATCCAAAAACGCTGAATCAATGTACCCTAAGTATACATCACACATCATCTGTGTAGTGTGTACACCTGGAAAGCTCCCCACTCAAATACATTGAGTGGCCTGTCCATAGCATTGAGTAGCCTGTCCACAGCATTGAGAGGCCTTTCCATAGCATTGATGTGTGTTCTTTTGGCCTCTGTTTGGCCAGTACACTACTGTATACCGCTAAAAACCAAAGGGTAGAATAGTGAATGAACCTATGTCGTTTTATACAAGGGCATTCAGTGCAAACGTATACGCTAAATATATACATTGCTTGTACAATGGGACCCTATGGGTGACACAGGCATCCGGCCTAGCATATACGTTAAACAGAAGCCAGTAGAGTGGTGTGTACCTAGCCATAGGAGGGCAGATTCACTAATCCTGTCTTATACTCAGCATATACCCAGACAGTCTAAACATGCCATGATTTATCCCAGTGACTTTGGGGCATTTCTAGACTTCTCTAACTGTTGGTTACATTGCCCCATATGGTGCACCCTTAGTTTGGCACAATGTTGGTGCACCTTCACCTCTGCGCAGAGGCGTAACTTCAAGCTCTTGGGCCCTGGTGCGAAGAGTGAAATGGGGCCCCCCATTACCATCCCACCATTTAAAAATGCGGGTACTTCTTAGTGGCAGGGGGGTTTTTGGGGCCCCTCAGGCTGCGGGCCCGGTAGGACTGCTACCCGCGCCCCCCCGGGCCCCCGGCTTGTTGTGTGAGGTGCCAGATGTCTCCATAGTACATAGCTGATGTGTGTAGAATGGGAGGAGGTAACATTCAAAGTTCCCCTGGAGGTGCCCTGGGGCAGCAGCTTCCTGGATTGTCCCCCCCGGTTTGGGGGGGTTCATGCATAGGGGCCCATTTTCTAGAAAATGTTACCTTGGAGTAAGGGCTTGACACAGCCCCCCTTTTGGGGGCGGAGTCTCCGGGAGTGCCCGGGGGCTTTCCTGGCTGTGGGGGGGTTCAGAAGGGACCCATTTTCTAGAAATGTTCCCTGGGGAAAATAAGGGGCATGACAGCAGCCCACCACTGGGGGCGGCAGCTCTCCTGTATGTGTCCCTGGGGCAGTCCCTGGCTGTGTGGGGTTCATGCACAGGGAGCCCATTTTCTAGAGAATGTTACCTGTGGAGTAAGGTGCTATGACAGCAGCCCACCACTGGGGGCGGCAGCCTCCGGGAAATTGTCCCTGGGGCAGTCCGGGTGGGGGGTTCTGCCAGGAGCCCATTTTCTAGAGAATGTTCCCTTGGGTAAGGTGCATACAGCACCCACCACGGGGGGGAAAAGCTCTCCTGAGGGCCTGGGGCAGTTGGCTGTGGGGGTTCTGCGGGAGCCCCTAAAAAACCCTGGGGGGGAAAAGACACAGCCCCCCCGGGGGGCGGCCTTCCGGAGGGCGGTTTTCCCCTAGGATAGGGGTTAATTGGAGGGGTTGGAGCCTATGTAAGGAGGAGACTTCCTGTACGCGGACTGAGCAAGTCACAAGCCAGGGCGAAGCCTCGTACTCCGGGAGCTCGAGTGAGAAGTAGCCGGAAGGAAGTTGTGGCAGGACGAATGGCCGGCATGACTTCTCTGGAGGCCGTCAGGAGGAAGATCAAGAGCCTGCAGGACCAAGCCGATGCGGCCGAGGACCGGGCGGAGCGGCTGCAGAGGGAGCGGGACGTGGAGAGGAAGCTCCGGGAAGCGGTAAGCGCTCACCTGGCGTCCCCCCTCTGCCCGATAGGGGCGCAGGCTGCGGGCAGGCAACAGTTAACGGAGCTTGTCCCAAGAGCTTGCAGTCTGCGTGCGGCTGCCCCGGGGGCTTGTTTCCAGGGAGCCGGGAATGTCAGGCATGCAACAGGGCATTAACTGCTTCCCCGCCGCGGCCACCTGGGTGTGGTGCTCGGCTGTGTGTAGCCTGCGGATCACTCACCCCTGCAGTCATCACCCGGGGCCCACTGTACAGGGCTGCACACGGCTCTGCCCCTCTCCCTAAAAGGGGCCCAGTTAGTGGCATAGACATCTCGGTATTGTATATACTCCATCCCAAATGTGGAAATATATATTATATATATATATATATATATATATAAATAGCATCAATCCTTCCCTTCCTTCCAGCATGGGAGCGTATATACATACATACAACATAATACAACACACTGGCATTACCAAAGTTAGTGGCATTGACATCATGGCATTGTATCTACTCTCCCATGCTGGAAGGATATATATATATATATATATATATATATATATACACACCCCTCTTCCATGGAGAGTAGATAATAAATAAATAAATAAATAAATATATATATATAACACTTCTATTCCATGCTACCAGTGTGGGATAGTAAGCACAATACAGTGATAGCAGGGTCAGGTCACTAAACTTGGTAGTGCTGGTCTATGGGGTTTGGTGCCAACCCAATGAGTGCTCACAATGCTTGGCACCTAGTATAATAAGTAGCTGTGTACTCCATCAAGCACAATGTGCAGCTCCACTTATTTCCCTCCTTACTTTCCAGGAGACCAAATCACTGCTACCTTTGTCCATTGATGGTGAAACACTTTATGACCTATATTACCACCCAGGTGATTGTAACCTGCAGGTCTGCCTGAGCCTCATGGGAGGAGGGGGGTGTAGAGTGTGTGTGTCTGTGTGTATACATAGGTGTCTGTCTCTCTAGATCAGGCATCCTCAAACTGTGACCCTCCAGCTGTTGGGAGACTACAACTCCCATCATGTCCGCTGTTATAGATGCTTGATATAAATGCATGATGGGAGTTGTAGTTTCCCAACAGCTGGAGGGCTGCAGTTTGAGGGTGCCTGCTCTAGATAGATATATCAATATGTAAGAAATTGGAATCAAGTAATGGAGCTTTATTCCTTGTCCAAGGACAATATTTTGGCTCCTGTTTTTCAAGCACACAGGAGCCGGCCTCTCGCTCTTGGACATGGAATAAAGCTCTGTTACTTATTTCCTATTAGTGAGTGCTGCAATTGTTTCTGTACTTGGCCATTTCTGACCTGGGTCTGTTTCCTGCCTGCACCCATCCATATTAGTGTTTTAGGATATTCTACTTATTTTAGCTGGATCTGTATCTCTAGATCACAGGGGTTCTGTAGCCCCCGGCCCGGGCGGCTGTGTGGGGTTCTGTAGCCCCCGGCCCGGGCGGCTGTGTGGGGCTCTGTAGCCCCCGGCCCGGGGCGGCTGTGTGGGGCTCTGTAACCCCCGGCCCGGGGCGGCTGTGTGGGGTTCTGTAGCCCCCGGCCCGGGCGGCTGTGTGAGTGCCGTGGATCTGCAGTATCTGGGAGTTTCTATGAACTTTCCTTTCCTTATAAGGCGATTGTGCTGGCCTTGCCATGTCACTTTCCGTCTAGATGTGTCCTTCCCTGCTGAGGCCACAGATCCTGCAGTGACACAACAGGAAGCACTACATAGCAGCCTCTCAGGCACATTCATTACATCTCAAGTACTTGAAGGAAGTTTCATTGATGCCCTTTAGTTAACCATTGCCAGTCCTATTCTCCTGCAGGTCAGAATGAGCTGCCCTGCTTTAGGCTTCCTTATCAGGAGAACGCCTTAGACTGCGTTTTATTAGATGCAGTTTTTAACGCCAAAACCAAGAATAATCTCCGTGTGTCCTTGATGTGGCCTCAATTCTGGGTTTTGGCTTCAATAACTGCATGTAAAAAGCTGAAGGTTTGAACACGGCCCTGTGTATTCTGAAGCCGCATCACCTGAGCGCCGTGTGACCTTGTATGAACATTTTCCACCTTGTCTTACAATCGGCGGCATGTAAATATTTAGTCGCTGTGTTACGTCTGCTATTTAATGACTTTTTAACCCTCTACAAGATGTCTTCATATAGGGTTTTTTTAACTTATATTACTTGGCTCTGGGGTCTACAGTGTTTGGGTGGTTTTTTGGTGTTCCTTCTTCTTGGCTCCAGGGCCTAGAGTGTTTGGGTTGTCGTATTGATCTTTTTTTGTTTGTTCCCTTTATCACAGCTATAGGGTGCACGTTGTCATTTGCCGTATCCTTTTTTTATTTTTTTTCCCCTTATCTCCTCCTGACTTTATTATTATTATTATCATTTATAGCGCCATTGATACCATGGCGCTGTACATTCAGGGAGTTACATACATAACATAAGTCAAACAAGTACAATGATGACAATGTGACTATCAACTAGTACAGAGGGAGAGAGAAACCTGCCCGCAAAGGCTTACAATCTACAAGGTAGGGGGAAGAGACAGGAGGTGAGGGGCAGACATGTTTGCGGAGGGTGTAGTGACAGCGGGGTTACTATAGATTATAGGCTATCCTGAAGAGATGGGTTTACAGGTTGCTTTTGAAGCTGGAGAAAGTTGGGGAGAGTCTGATGTGTTGGGGCAGTGAGTTCCAGAGTATGGGGGAAGCACGAGAGAAGTCTTGGAGACCATTGTGTGAGGAGCAGAGAAGAAGGTCCTGTGAGGAATGGAGATCGCGTGAGGGGAGATATCTGGAGATTAAGGGCATGTCCCCACAGCACCGGTTTTCAGATGGTTTGCAGTTTTGCAGACCACCTGAAAAACTGTCTGAAAATGAGCACAATTGTGCTCAATGGAAGCAGTCCCCCACTGCACGGGTTTTCCGCCCGGCGGTTTTGCCACCCGCAAAACATTCTTCAGTCTGGTTTTCGGACGGAATATGTGTAAGCCAATGTGAAGGGGGGAGGGCTTTTCTTCACTCATTGCGGAGAAAAGCCGTCCCCTCCGCGGCCGTGTGCACTGCACACAAACTGGACAAATACCGGTCGGATAAACTGACCGGTATTTGTCCCTTGCCGTGGGGACGCAGCCTATGGCAGAGATGCATGGAGGGGAGACGTTATAGAGAGCTTTGTAAGTCCTAAAACTATACTTTTAGAACTTCAGCTGCCCCTTCGTCACCTCGCACTCCGTTACTGTAAAACCGGTAGAGCAGACTAGTGGAGGATGAGCATTGCTGCTGGAAAGAGCAATACAATAGACCTTGATTTGACAGCACCCTGCAATTAATGGTAATCCACTTAGGTCTGCCTGGAAAGTAGACAAATAACTGCTAATTTTCTAATGCCAGCAATGTGGCCCGCGGCTGGCAGTTCTTATGCAGTACAACATGTGAGGGTGCCACCTTTATGATAAGATTTAATTTCTCACTATTTTAGTTGATAGATTGCATATTCATGAGTTATATCATGGATTGTGCTAAAAGAAAACCCCTGTTGTAGTAATAACCAAATCCTGAGGGTCTAAGGCAATGAGTCAAACATTGCACCTCTTGTACCACCGTACAGTCCGCATGTATCTAGTACAGGGGTCTTCAAAACTGCGGCCCTCCAGCTGTTGGGAATCTACAACTCCCATTATGCCCACTGGTATAGATTATATAAATTCATGATTGGAGTTATAGTTTCCCAACAGCTGGAGGGCCGCAGTTTGAAGACCCCTGATCTAGTACATCTTCTACATCAGTTTGTTAGGTTTTCGGACGCCCTGTGCTTCTCTGTGCTCCCTCATATAATGGTATGTGTTTCCCCCTCCCTTCCTTCCCCCAACCCTAGAAGGTGTCGCCTAACACATTGATAAATCGAAGTGTAATGGCTATAAACCAGGCTTCTACATAGTTACACATAGTTCTGCAGGGCGGGTTCCCCTTTGCTCAGCAAACACTTCATCAACCCCAATGGCTAGACTGTGCGGTTGTTCTGTATGTGGCATTCCTGCCACATCCCATATGCTTGACAATTGGTTAAGGGTTATTGCTGAGCATAGTCTTAGCATGCCTGCAGATTTCTTCTAACCTCTTATCTTCTGTATGAACAGTTACAAACCATAGATCCGCTCATTGCCTTTCTGAAAGAGGAAGTTACTAAGTGTTTGTATCTAGTTTTAGAGGTGTGTGACCACATCCTACATTTACTTTTCAGCATACACCCTTGTATATCATGTGAACAATAACCTATAGATAAAGACGAACAGATGAAACCTCTGTGCTGCACCTAGATCAAACCTTACTCCCATTTTGCAATATTTCACATCAACAGATCTTGACATTCATTTGTATGATAATTTAATCAGACTCTTTCACATGGAATACACATCCTGATACATGATGTGGCTGAGAGAGCATTTAAAGAGGTTGCCTCTACAATGATTACTTTTTATGTTAAAGATCTTGCAAAAACAAGTCACTTTACAAAATGTGTCCATTACCAGTGTCCTACCTATTCCTCGACATCCCCTCCTGTATGGGCTGCATCAGCTCCTCAGGTTGCTTTAGCTACAGACCTGTCCAATCTCTCCTGATGGGTTGGTAGCACTGGTCGCTATAGCTACAGACCTGGTGCCCTCAGCAGTCCTCACTGCAGGCCAGTAGCAGCCAGTAAACACGCCCCTGAATTCAAAAATGAATCTGCGAAAACAGGACTGAGGTAAGATGAAACAATGTAGTGAGACAACCCCTTTAAGGCTACATCTACATGGCGATGGTTTGCTGTCTGATTTTTAAGCGGATTCAGTATTTAGAATAGGCCAAAATCTAACCAAAGACCTTAGTAGAAAATCCGAGCTGTAGTCTACACAGCTCGGATTTTCTGAAGTCCGATTTCAAATCCAAACTCTGTTCAAAAACTTAGGAACATGTTCTGTAATCTGTTGTATTTCCCTTGAAAATGGCGGGTTATAGTCCAGTTCGATGTTAATCAGCCGGCCGAAATCTGAAACCCGACTGCAAAATCCGCGGTGAAAGACAATTTGTTAAATACAGGTCGAATTCTATAACAGAATCCACTGGTATTTTACTTATGCCGTGTAGACTAAGCCTATCAAAAGTATTCAGAGGTTAGGTTCCCAGATTCACTCCATGAATCTGTCCAGAAAATGTTCCAAATAAGATGGATATGAATGTAGAGCTTAATCCTAAAATTAAAGGGGTTGTCTCGCTACAAGGTTTGCTTTTTATGTTAAAGATCTTGCAAAAACAAATCACTTTGCAGTATGTGTCCATTAACAGTGTCCTGCCTATTCCTAGATATCCCCTCTTGTATGGGCTGCATCAGCTCCTGCGGTCGCTATAGCTACAGACCTGTTTAATATCTCATGATAGGCTGCCAGGACTGGTTGCTATAGCTACAGACCTGGTTTCTACTGCAGCCTAGTGGAAGCTAGTAAACATGCCCCTGAATTCAAAGTGAAACCAAGAAAACAGGACTGAGGTAAGATGAATCAATGTAGTGAGACAACCCCTTTAATACACTTAATATACTTCATTAGGTTGTATTGTACAGTGCTCTTTTGTGTACTAGTGTTCCAAATCTATTTTAAGTTACTTGTTGTTGGCACTACATGGCAGATAATGGGCATCCTAGTTCTTGGCAAAGCTCTTTGTGAGTAGTATTTATTTAACCGTGATTGCATTATATTTCTTTTGGTCACCTAGGCTGAAGGAGATGTAGCCTCATTGAACAGACGCATCCAGCTGGTTGAGGAGGAGTTGGATCGTGCTCAGGAGCGTCTGGCCACAGCTTTGCAGAAGCTGGAGGAGGCAGAAAAAGCTGCAGATGAGAGTGAGAGGTGAGGTTTACATCTTCATTCACTGTAGTTGGCCCGACATTGGTGTATCTGTTGCAATGCAGCTGTATGACCTTCTTCAGAGTAAGATGAAAGAATATCTGATGTGCTTGCAAGACAGTGATCAGACTGATGTGTTAAACAGTTACTAGGTTGACAAAGTTGTCATTGAGGTGAGTGTGATATATCAGCACTACTGAGCTATGATAAGAATAGAACATTAAACACCCACTCGGGGCCGGGACAATGGGTAGGCTAGGGTAGGTGACCGCCTAGGGCGCCACTTCATCCAAGGCAGAAAAGGGGGCGCAAGGAGGCATGGTGTGGGCTGAATTTTCCATTTGCAGAGGGCGCTTTGTGCCTTACTTGCCTAGGGCACCAGAATATCTTGTCCCTGCACCCACTAAATATATATCTATGTGTGTATAATGTTCTATTGTTTCAGTAGCTCAGTAGTTACATTGAACTGCGAATTGACATTCAGATCATGTCCATTTGTTTGCTATGCAAACAATTGGTGTTTCTCTATGGAGCATTGCATTGTTTTCAGTAGTCAACACTCGTAAAAAGTGACATGCATAAGATATGGCGGACTATTGTGGTTTACTCTACTGTGCAATTTTGGTTCACTGATGGGTGTCATGTTGTATCTCAGAGGCATGAAGGTCATTGAAAACCGGGCCATGAAGGATGAGGAGAAGATGGAGCTGCAGGAGATGCAGCTCAAAGAGGCCAAGCACATTGCGGAAGAGGCTGACCGCAAATATGAAGAGGTGAGGACACAAAGACGACTTAAGCCACTAGCTAAACAAGTGAACATAAAAGGTGCAGGGGATCCTTTCCTTAGTTGTATAGAAAGCTTAATTCTTCTATGGGGAACTAGACTACAGGAAAGAAAGTTGCCCATGATGGGTATAGAGAGTTTCTGGGATTATTCTATATTTTAATGCACAGAATAGACCCTTCATCCAGTAATTTAACACTCTAAACTGCCATATCAACAGCCTCTGATAAAAAGAACCCTATTCTATTTACTGTCACGTCAAATGGTGACAGTGTGTCTTTTGATAATCATTAGAGCCTTTACAATGTCAGTGTAGGTTTATGGCCTTATAAACAGGGTGCATTCTGCTTTCAGAACTGGCTCCTGGGAACGTTCATCGGTTGTTATTGTTTTATATGTGATTGCCTTTTAAATTCCTGTACTATAACACACAGTCCCGTATGTGCCGTAGGTTGCCCGTAAGTTGGTGATCATTGAGGGTGACCTGGAACGTGCAGAGGAACGTGCTGAACTGTCAGAGAGGTGAGTACCTGTTCCCACAAAGTGCATGTTTCCACCAGCTGTCTGCATCGTTGTGCACTTAATATACACCTTAAACCGCATCCTGGAAAAGTCCCCACTCCCCATTAATGCATTGCATGCTTTAGAGCAGCCCAGAGACCTCCAAAGTTGGCGTTATCTGTTGTGGAAATAACAACCCACTCGCCCTCATTTATTTAATATCTTTCGAAGGGAATAAAGAAAATCCAGGCATCATGAACTCTTCCATTTTGACACATATCTTAACAAGTATGGTTCCTGATAAATGAAATGCGTTACACCTTGAGTTTTCTATTGTGTCTCTCTAGAGGGAACAGGAAACTACTTCTTCCTTTAAGTGATCATTTAGTCATTAGATGTTCTCAGGCAATCATTTGTCATTGACCACCATTTTACAGACTGAGACGACCAATGGAATATTTTGTGACTGTATAGATACATTGCCTATATTATTATAAACCATAGCTACATTTATAAAGCTACCGGTTTTCAGTAGCTCACCTCACTAAATGCAATGGGACAGTCATGTTTATTTGATCAACAACCCCCATAACACAAATCAATAAAGTAGTCTAGGTAGACATTGAGGGCGACATGTATGAACAGGGCTGCACCAGAAGTCTGGTATCTTTTCAGCGCCACCTCTAGCATAGCTCCGTTCGCTATCGATTTGAAATTGCCGCACGCCAATATCAGGCGCATTACAGAGCGCCCACAGTACTTTGTAATGCGCCTGATTGCGGGAGGCGTGTCGCACTAGAACCATACGAAGCTATAGATTTATAGCTTCAGTACGGCAATTCCAGGCGCACTACTACCGGTACAGGTAAACCACTTTCAAAGTGGTTTACCTGAGCCAGAATTGACGTTTATGCGCTAGAATGCGCTTGGTTTGTGACCCTCAGTAGAGCGGGTTCATAAATCGGGCGCATTCTACACTTTTAAAATGTGCATAAAAAATGGCGTCTAAGCGGCAATAATCATGCATGTTGCCCAGAATGTCCAGCAGATTTGATGGCCAATCAGAAGCCGGCAGAATTTTGAATGCAGCTCTGAACTACAACACGGGCTGTAAATCTGGATCAGTAGGGGAGTAAAGCAATGTTACCTCTTTACATAGCCAGCATCATAACCATATATAGCAATATTTATGTTGCTACTCTTCAGAACTGATAACCCAACTCTTGCTGATCACATGGAAGAACTAGCTTTAACAAGTTTTCTTTGTATTCATTATCCCACGCTCACATGTAACAATGTGTTTTTCTTTGCATGCTCCACGTTTTGTGAATGGCTTGTGCGCTCCTTCCTCATTTTTTTGCACACATTAATAGTCGCTGCCGACAGCTTGATGACCAGCTGAGAATATTGGACCAAACGTTGAAAACATTAATAGCTTCCGAGGAGAAGGTACTGCTGCCAGTCTGGGCCCTCTCTCCTTGGCTGCTGGGCTTCAGATCTCCTCTTAACTTGCTCTAAAGCAGTGTTTTCCACCCTTTCCTCTCACTGCGGTGTACCCCCCCCCTGTAACCTGTTAGGCGGTTTTTTGTTTTTTCCATTTAATGGTACATGACTCTCAAGCTGAGAAAAAGCTGTCCACGTATAAAAGATGTTGTATGCAGAGGTTTTAATAAGACTGGGCAAAATGACAAGTTTATCATATGATGCGAATATATTTAGGATTTCTTTTTTTACAAGTTTTCATGCAGCGGTTATGACACTTTAGTATACAAAACTAAATAATGAAAAGGGCTCAAGTTATTACTATGCATCTTTTACATTGTGGCACAGCTTTTTTTTTTTTCTTTTATATTAGCTCTGTAATTCTCCTTTTGACCCGGTTTGGTTTTTCATTCTATTCTTTCCTTTCAATCTCCTTCTGTTTTTTTTGTTTTTGTCTCCCTCCTCCCTTTTTATTTTTTTTTCTGCTGCCACCTCCTACCTTTCACCTCACCCATGCAAATAGCAAATGTGCCGAGCTTGAGGAGGAGTTGAAAACTGTCACCAACAACCTGAAATCTCTGGAGGCCCAGGCAGAAAAGGTAGGATGGCAATATATATTCCGCCCTATGCAGCCACACACTTTAACGAGCATACCGTGGAAGAGAGGCCACCATGCAAGCTGCTAAACTGGAACTCCACTGTCCTTTTAAGAATTTATGAATGCTATGTTACTAGGACACAGCTGACATCGAAGTGACAAGGATTTGGTTAATATAGCATAGGTTACACGTTTTGGCCCTTCCCCCTTTCAGAGTTTTTAATGCCTCCCTTGCCAGTGAAAACACTTTGTTTAGAGAAGTCGGGGATGCAAATTATTAAGCAAAGCATTTGTAGGGTTTCTGACAAATCCAGAACAGTCAACCATTTCTGCTAAGGGAGGTTTGACTTTTATGGATATACTCTCATTTTAAAGATCTCAATGAATTAGAAGCTATTTTTTCTGGTGTAGCATTCTATAGTATGGCACCATTTTATTGTAAGCATTCTGTATAGTCCCTCTAGTGTAGCATTCTATAGCATGGCACCATTTTATTGTAAGCATTCTGTATAGTCCCTCTAGTGTAGCATTCTATAGCATGGCACCATTTTATTGTAAGCATTCTGTATAGTCCCTCTAGTGTAGCATTCTATAGCATGGCACCATTTTATAGTAAGATTCTGTATAGTCCCTCTGGTGTAGCATTCTATAGTGGCACCATTTTTTTAAGTTCTGTATAGTCCCTCTAGTGTAGCATTCTATAGCATGGCACCATTTTATTGTAAGATTCTGTATAGTCCCTCTAGTGTAGCATTCTATAGTATGGCACCATTTTATTTATTGTAGGATTCTGTATAGTCCCTCAAGTCTAGTTCATTTACTGAGTGACTCAAATTTTTGGATATCTATTTAGAACTTCAATTGGTGCACAGAAATCTAATGTGCACAATCTTGCCTACATTAGTAAGGCTATGTTCACACGGCTTATTGCCGGCGTAATTGCAGGGACGAATTTCGCCAGCAATTACGCCTGCTGCCGTGTAGCTGGGGCGAGGCGGGGGGGCCGGCAGCTCGCCGGCCCCATAGACAACCATTATCCACAGCACGTATCCCGCCGGGATAATGTGCATGTCACTTTCTCCCCGCTCGCTGTATTTCGCGAACGGGGAGGAGAGACGGAATCCATAGTTCTCTGAGAACTGTGGATTACCGTAATGATTGGGACGGATTTGTGCCGTATTTTGCACAGTACAGCGCGGAATAGGGGACCAAATCTGCCCAAAAAAGCCGTGTGAACATGGCCTAAGAGTGCAGACTATCACAAGACTGTATGTTGTATCCTTGGTGGTTGTAGGCATTCCTAGTTCCTGCTGCAACTTCTCCTTTATATACTCTTGGCTAGTAATGGTTGTGGCTGAAACCTTGATCGGTCTGCTAAACCTTTTTTCTGTTTCTGCTTGTAGTACTCCCAGAAAGAGGACAAATATGAGGAGGAAATCAAGGTTCTCACAGACAAACTGAAGGAGGCAAGTTCTGCTACTGTTTTTCACAGCTCCTTATTAGTCCCATGTGCAGCTTGTAGGCTGCTTTAACTAGTTGGAGACTCATGTTTTTCTGTTGTCCTTCAGGCTGAGACACGTGCTGAGTTTGCAGAGAGGACAGTAGCCAAGTTGGAAAAGACCATTGATGACTTAGAAGGTACGAGTTTTCGTTCTTTTTATCGAAACTTCCTTTTCTGGTCTTACCATGCACACTTGAACTGGACGTCGCTGATTTGGAAATGTACACGTTTTGACGAAAATAGAAGTAAACTTTAATGAAGATTTGTAGGAGTGTGTATGGGTAGTATATATTTGTAAATTCTGTTTTTCTTGGCCAGACAAAATATCCTTGGCAGGTATACGGTTGTCCTTTTCTGTTGCTAATCTGTCTTTCTTTTCTCCTTTTTATTCATGCATAATTTATTTTCCCATGCCGGGCTCTCCACTGCTTCTCCACCACGCTGTCTGCTTCTTCATCCTGCTCCTGGATGGTGGTTGCGAACACTGGACACCTTTCCACCCTTTCCCTCATCCTTGTTCCCGTCTCATCACCCCTTTATTCATCTTCCCTGTTTCAATATTTTTTCCCCCCTATTGTCTTGCTTCCATTACCATTTCTGTCCACCCTCCCTCTTTTTTTTATTTTTTTTTTTTTTTTTTCTTTCCACCCCTCCCCTTTTACTCTCTCCAACCTTCACTCTGAGCAGATGAACTGTATGCCCAGAAACTGAAGTACAAAGCCATCAGTGAAGAACTGGATCACGCTCTCAATGACATGACTTCAATGTAAATTTCCCTTTCTATGTTTTCTTCGCTTATGTTCTTACCCTCTCTGCTCGCTTAATAAAACTCACGTCCTACCCTCACACCTTCATTTTTTTTATTTTTTTTATTTTGCTCACTTCTGGCTTACTTTACTCTCTTACACTTAACCTCTGTTTAAACAACTGGCATCTTAATTGAGGTGTAATTCTATAATGGCCTATTAACATTATCTCTAGATCTAAAAAACTGGGTGTTTTGACGATTATCCTCTCGAGCCTCTGTTCTTAAATTTGTTTAAAAAGCCAGTGTGTTAAACAGATGTAAACTCTGCTTTTTACCATAATTTACTTCTTTTGCTATTTTCTCTCTAAAAACCTCATCTTTCACCATGCACTAATGCAGAACACAGCAAAGTTGCATAAATTTAAAATTTTGCAAACATCAATGGCTCCTCCCAATACAGCAAGGTTATTATAAAGGCACTCTGGAAATCTTGTATGGGCACACTCTTAAAGATGGAGGTGAAAAGATTACCTACATATGAGGTGTTACAGAACTTGAATAATGCTAGATGGATAAGAATACACTCTCTAATTTCTAGATTTAGAATATTGTAATGCTAAGATTACAAATACTTTGAGGTTGGAGGTTTGTAAATTCTGCTATTTCAGAACCCACATTTCATATGATATAAAAAAAAAAAAAACACAATAACTTGTTTAAGTGCATTTTTATTATGCCTCTTTGGAACCTACATTTATTGCCCCCATAAACATTTGTTTGGCCACAAAAATATTATGACCCGACATTCATAGCTTTCTCTAACCTTTTTGCAGGTGTAACTTTTTATAGCTCGTTATCCACATAGGACATATTAGGAGGTCTTTAAGTAACTGGATTTGGACATATTGCGGGCTTATTATGCACATATTTAAACAAGCAGTTATTACATTGACTCAATACATGTGCATATTCCTCTGTCTTATAAATATTTACAATCACTTAAAAAAAATTCCAAAAATAAATGTACTTAAAAGCAACCTGTCACATAGGTTATGCCTCTCTGGCAGGGCAGCACAAGCTAGTGACAGACATGCTGTTTCCAGCACTATGTCCCTTATTCTGTAAGGGGCAGTAGCTCAGAGCATTTAATTCTCCAATCTGGCAGCCTGTTCTGCCAGAGATGAGTCCAGGTTATTCCTGAGCAGGTGTTGGCCTGCACATTCAGTTGATTCAACCTTTTGCTTTGAATAGATATCTGTAAATTAACAGGTGGGTGGAGCTAGCTGTGGATGGGCAGGGCTAACAATTGCTCATGAATTAAGTGGACTCTTTTTCTGGCAGAACAGGCTGAAACTCTCAGATTTGAGCAGGGAATGCACGGATACTGCTGCACCTTACAGAAAAAGGGACACCACACTGAAAACGGCATGTCTGTCACTAGCTTGTGCTGTCCTCAGTAAGGGGGGCATAACCTATGTGACCGGTTCTGTTTTAAACCCGTCTGTTAGTGAAAGATAATCACAGGATATTGCCATGCAAACAAATTTAGAAGTGTGCAGGATGAGCTTTTAGTATAAAGGATGAGCCAAAATTTCCCAGGGAACAGTTCTCTTGAGTGGTATTATCTCTAACACAAGATTGTATAGAATTTTATAGTACTTTAGTGACCCATGCTTTTACTGTTACACAGTCTGCCTGACTAGGTTGAGTGGAGCCATTGCATGCAGCTTATTTGCTTTTTTTTTTTTTTTTCTTTTCCAGTCAGGAAAACTAATGACTCTAATAGACATCTGCCTATACCCTTCAGTGCCATTGAAATCCCCCTCAAAATGCAGTTAATGGGTTTAGAACTTCTGAATTCTTCTCTACAGCTTGCGTGTATATATGACATGCTTACTTGAGTGTATGGCCTACGTTAGCATTTCGTTTTGTATCGGATGCCTTACTGAAGTGGTCACTGACCTAAGGGAGGCAGATACAAAGAATGCAGTTATTACCGGTGGCAATTACTAAAATCCTTTCTATGCTGGATAGTAATTGTTCCAATGTTGTCTTCGAATTGATTATGCATGCCTAAATCATCCCATGTATAGGTAGGTTTCGCACATAGTAATGTTGACCTTAGCATTCCTAGTCTCAGCCCTGTAAAGAGCCGTTGCTAGTCAATCTGTGTTCCAATAATATAATAGAAATGACCAGCACTTGCCATACCAGAATTTTTTAACCACTATTTGGAGCCTTATTACCTAGCCCAGAAGATAAAGATCCTAGTCTTCAGTATGTAGCTATAGAGGTTATATTGTAGGCATTGTAATGTCAAGAGAACCTGCCCTTCAACCGTTATTCACAAGGGCTCTTTGGGGCCATTTTTAAGTGTCTCAACTGATCCAGTATGCCAGCAATATCTCTAGATGCTAGAACATTGCCTGGAAATCTACAGACACGACTAGAAGATCTCAAACTGAAGTTCATGGAACATATTCTGAAGACCTTTCTTAAAGGGCCTCATAGATTTCCCAAACAGCATAACAATATAACTTAACTAGAAATACTCTGTATAAAACCCTTTTAAATCTGAGCTGTTGTCTGAACAGCCATCTCCTGACTTACTGTCTGGCCAAGGCCTATTTTCTGGGGAAACTAAGGAGTAGGCATGTTCAAATCCGACCTGTTGGAATAGTCAAGACCCCTTAGTATAGAAGACTCCTTAAATATTTATTATCTGTATTTTGACTAGACAGATACGGTCACACAACTTCTAATCTTCATGTCAAAAGTAGTAAAATACCTGCATGCAATTTTATTAGCAAGTCTTATCCATGACTGAACTGAAAATAAAATATCAGGTTGCCCATACAGATTACAGTAAAGTCGGCCAAACTTGCCAATTTTTTGGGACCGGTCGACTATCTTGACCCCTTAAGGACCAAAATTATTTATTTTGTCAGCGAGACAAAAATGAACTAGCATCAGTGCCCTGTGTTGGATGAAGCAGGGGCTTTGGTGCCTGCCATTGGCGCATGTCCTGACTGTCATAGAGTGGACATGCCTCAAATCCGAGCTGTTTAACCCCTTAAATGCCACAGTGACCATTGCGTGCAAGGGGTTTTAGAGGGAGGTGGCGTCCTCTCTCGCCCATCATGTTACCAGGGAGCTAATGGTTTTACATGATAGATGGGGAGCTATTGAAGGCTCCTAGGTTTGAATTCTGTGTTTGCTTTTTAGGCCCTGTCAGAGGTAGGGTCCAGTAGGATGCCTTACAGTTTAACACTGATCGTGATAAACATACAATTACTTGTGTAGTAAATTATATTAAGTGCTCTAATGGGGCTAAAAAATAATAGACATTTAAAAAGACAAATGAAAAAACTCCCCATTTTTTTTCTCTAACAAAATCTGTCCATAGAAAATAAAACCTATACATAATTGGTGCAGCCTAAACTATAAAATGATTGCATTTTATCTGGTTAATTTTCCTCCCAAAAACACAATAGAACGTGATCAAGAAATCTTATGTACCCCAAAACGGCGTCAATAAGAACGTTATTCTGCCAAAAACAAGCCCTCGTACAGATCTGTGAACAGAAAAATAGTTGAGTCATGAAATACAGAAATGCACGAATAACCCTTTTAATTTGATAATTATTTAATTATGGTATTGCCATTCTACTGACCCATAGAATAAAATTGTCACTGTATGTTTACCATATGGTGAATGGTGTTAAATTAAGGGTATGTTCACAAGTATGCCCCGCAAATACGGAAAAAAATCCTAGTACTCAACAAGAGCTATAACTTTACAATGTATTTCCCGGCGTGTACTGAGCATCCAGAGCAAGAAGTGAAGTGTCACTCCTCCTTTCTGGTGCTTATGCACCTGGGAAAGGAAGAATGAATGGGGGCCGGGCCAGAGCGCTTTAGAAGTACGCACTGGCCAACGCATACTTCTAAAATAGCAGGTGTATAGCCACACGGTGAACCCAGCCTAAAATGCAAACAAACAGTGGTGGAATTTAGTTTTTGGGGGAGGGGGGTGTTTAACCACGTTTTCCCTGAAAGAGTTAACATAAGTTAATAAGATCTATGTAATCGCTAAATGATGCCATTAAAAAAACTATTCTTGGGGGGCGGGGGGGGGGGGGGGGGGAGAGGCACTCTATTATGGCTATGTTGGCTTGGTCTTTAAGGGGTTAAGCATACGGGGGACTGATGACTGTTCTTTCCATGGAAAAGTATTAGACATGTTGGATTTCAACATACCTGGGAAAAGTCGATGTCAGACAAGTCCTGCATTCACCTGTTATCTCACCTTTTATGCAGAATTTGGATGAATATACACAAATCTGGAATAATATCTGTCAACCAACCGGTTTTTGATGGTTTATTCAGTATTATACATTGCAGGAAAAACTGCATTTTTCACACAACCCAATGGCTGTGTCTTGTCAATCTGTAGGCTGTCACTATAACAAGTGTTGGCTGTTTTCTACAAGGAAACTACAAAACCCAATAGACCACCTACCACTAGGCTCCCACAAACATGGGATAAAAAGGAAACCCACACTTTACGGTAGTCACTTCCGCTCTCCTCCACCCTCTTTCCAATATGGCAGTAAAACATATAACTTCTACCTGCAGAACGGGCTAAGCTAGCAGATCCTTAAACATGGTACCCTCACAGAAAATTTTTATTACATCTATATGTGTATGTTTCCTTTTGGAAATACATGATGGATTAAAAAAAAAAATTATCATTCCAGATTTATCCTAGGTTTACATCCTCCATTGCAAAGGTAGTGCAGGCAACTGACAGATCCCACTCCATTGACTATGATGGTCTTAGGTTTTTATCATGGTGTCCATCATTTCAACCAAAAAAAGCGCAGCATGCAGCACTCCTCCCCAACCACCCTTGCCTTTTTGACAATCTGAAAGGGGGGGGAGGCTCCAAACAGAACATCTGATGCAGATGTGAACTAGGCTTTACATAAACTGTGCATACATGACTAGCATTGGCGCAAATCCTATAAAATTGACCTTTTATCACTGATTACTGGGATATGCAGTAACGTACTGTAAAGTGGGTGTCCAACTATTGGGCTCCTCAATAACTTGAAACAAAAGGACTGAAGGAAACCTGTCGCATTGAACATACCATCTCATCTGCTGGCATCATCTTATAGGATAGTAGGAGCTGAGGACATTGATATATAATTCTATGGGGAAGAATTCAGTAGAGCTTGTAATGTTTATTCTTTTAACACCTTCCTGACATCTGGCCATAATAATGTGGCTCTTCATTTTTATTTTATTTTTTTAATTCTTCCACCCCCCTCCTCACTTTCCGAGACCCATAACTTTTTTTTTTTTTTTCCCCCATCTACATAGACACGAGGGCTCTTATTTTGTGGGACAAAATGTACTTTTTAATGGGGTCATTGGCCATACTGTAGAATATACCGGGAAAACGAAAGTGGGGTGAAATGTGAAAGAAGCACTTGCACGACGTTTGCAGGAGTTTTTGTTTTTATGGCATTCACTCTTCGGTACAAATAATGGGTTATCTGTATTCTGCAGGTCGATACAATTCTGTCAATGCCAAGGATGTAGGGTTTATTAGGGTATGTTCACACGGCTTATTTTGGGGCGAATTTCGTGAGGAAATACGCCCCATAATTCCGGTAATCCATAGCTCTCATAGAGAACTATGGATTACGCCTCCGCTCCCCGTTCGTACAATACGATCGTATTGTACGTGCGGGGAGATGAGTGACATCAATTATTTGTGGCGAATACGTGCCGTGAGTAATGAATGTCTCTGGGGCTGGCGGAGTAATCCCACTACATAGGAATTTATGTACATCAGGACAGTACATCAAGTAAGGGGTTAAATCCCTGCTTATTCTGGGTTAAGGAGTCCAGTAGGTGGAATCTTCAGTGATTGATAGCTGTGGCTAACTGTACACGGCGAATGACAAAATGGCGTCAAAAATACAACGGCATTTTGTCATCACAGGACCACTGTTCTTTTGGCACAGATTTGCACAAAAACCGCAGTCGGATTTCGGATTTGCCTTCGGCCCGTACAATTGAATTCAATGGCAACATGTTTCATATCGTGCCGGATTTAAAACTCAACGGTATAAACCTGTGCTGTATAGTCTACAACACAGATTTTTCATTCCTGTATATGCAGCACTGTGTACCATCGGATTTTTAGTGGATTCAAAATAATGAAACCGCCGAAGATCCGACAATACCCTGTGCTGTGTACATAGCGTATCTCTGTGTGCACACTCGTACAAGGCAGACTGTCAATCGCTGGACTCCTTAACCCAGCATGGGCAGGGATGTAAATGAATAAAATACAACTTCTACTGAATATTTTGCTACAAAATTATATATTATATATCAGTCTGCTAGGCTCCACCTGTCCAGAGATCAGATGGCATGTCCAATGTGACCGGTTCCTTTTTAACAAGTTCTCGTGCACATTCAAGAGAATTGGGCATTTTATTTTATTTATTTTTGCCTCAATTTAGGAAGTGATTGCATATCAAAACTACATGGTGCAATAAGCAATCCACACAGGATTGTTTTATTACTTTTATTCTTTCAACATTTAAAAAAAAAAAAAAATCCATTAACACAATTCACTAATTTCAGAGAGAAGTATGATAAGGAAAAACCTGGTGGTTCTTTCAGTTCATCCTTTCAATGGTTTTTCAGCAGTTAAATCATTCCTTAAAGCTCACTGGAGCATCATCTTGTTGCATCTTGCAGCTAAGGCTATGTTCACACGGCTTATTTTGGGGCGCATTTCGCCACGTAATTCGCGGTGTACTGCGCTCTTATACGAGCGAAACGTGCCCCAATCATTACGGTAATTCACAGTTCTCATATAGAACTATGGATTACGCCTCCTCTCCCCGGGCGTACAATACGATCGTATTGTAGGCGCGGGGAGATAAATGACGTGTCTATCGGGCCGGCGGGCTGAAGCTCCCCCCCTCCTCCCCCGCACGTCGCGGGAGTATGCGCCAATCAGCGACTCAACGAACACCCGGCATAATTGCGGGGCGTACAGTACGCCCACAATTAAGCCGTGTGAACATACCCTAAGACAGTTTGAAAGGTTTAATCGCTTTAACTGCTGAAAAAGAAAAATTAGGGTATGTTCACACTGCGTTTTTGGATCCGTGTTGGATCCGAAAATCGGATCCAAAAACGTGGCAGCAATCAAATCTAAAACGGATCCAACACACAGCTGCATGTTTGGATGCGTGTTGGATGCAGCAGAAGAATATAAGCAATGAAATAAGCCTGCATGGATTGTTTAGTGCACGAAGTATATGAGGTGGAGGAGAGGACACCTTAATCAGGCTTACTTGCAACTGCATAAAATAGTGTTTGTGGCAAATTCACTTGTTTTTTTTAAATATCAAAACCACATGTCACAACTTCATGTAGTGAGGAAAATACCTTTCGGTTACATAGCATGGATGTAAATCCAGACCCCATTTTTACCCCTTAGTGCTGTCAACGCTGGCTACCAGGGCATTTGCAGACTGCCAAATAACACTAATATCCACCCTAATGTGGGCTTTTAGTGACTGCCACAAGGTAAATGCCCAAACTTATTCAGGCGCTGTCTAGCAAAGGGCAAAAATATCAGCTGATCATTATGGAGTCTGTAAGGTAAAATAATAACTTTTGGTGAATAATGAACCTTTAACTGTAAGGTACAGAGAACTGTAAATGAAGGTAAGGTTAGAGAGGCTCTCTGCACCACCTTTAAATTACTACATAATTCAGCCTGATCGGTCATGCCTATGTTATAGGCTACTTCCTATCACTAACTAACTACATGTGCGCACTGTATGTAGGAAATGAAGGGAAACTGAATGTCGGACATGACCTTTCCAATGAAATCCTCATGGCACAGAAGTCTACTGTCAAGTCAGAACTTGATATATTGAGTACAGTGAGATACTACAGTAACAATTTACTTGTATTGTAGAAGAGAGCAGTATACGTTTATTTTTTCTGTGAGAAGGCATGGTAGCCACACAAATGTACTAACTTGGGTATAACCTAGTGAATAAGCTTATTTATTTTTGCCTTGGGCACCACCTAAAGCCTGAGCTTATTTCTGCTGCTTTCTCTTTTGGAAATCCTCTTAAAGCCTGGTTCACACAGTCCAGTTCTGTATTAATAGCCAAACCCGGGTATGGCTCTTAAAGAGAACAGGTTTCACTTCAACCATACTACTGTACTAAACATTAATACTTCAGCTATTTTCTTTGGCTAAACAATACATTTAAAGAACCAGTTATTTTTTTTTCGTAGACTTAGAAATTGCTTTTAGCTACACTGTATTGCCAGTAATTTTGCATGCTTACAGCTCCATATAGGATTTCTGAGTGCTAGAACAGTTTTACATGACCTGTCCTCTGGTTAGCTGAACAACACTGTTTCTGAAGCGGACAGGGAGTCTGTTTCTCTATGCATTTCTATGAGACTGACTTTAAAGGGGTTTTGCCACGTTCTAATTTTGATGTGGGATTCTCCAAAATGGGTATTTAATCATTTTTCTAAATATATGTCATCAAAAAAATAAGTGAAGCCTCTAAGAGTTTACAGCCTGACTAAGATGCCCTGGTTTCCTGACAGTTTACATCAGACATGACCAGAGCTGATCTGGCCGTGCTTGTATTGTTTGCACTTATCTGATGACAAGGAACATGAAGGAGCTTTGATGGGACTGGGGAGAAAGATCCTGTCTCTTTTGTATAGAGAATCCACTGGTTGTAATGTAATTATCTGAGTAAACATACAGACGCTCCCTGCTGAGCCCCCCTCCCTCTCCTCCTGCAGCTATTCTACAGTTCTCCTCTGTGGATTAGCAAAACAATGTTTGCTCAACTACAGAGACTATCAGGAGTGTGCATGGGAGGTGGAGTGATGACATCACAGAGGAGGTACTTGTTTTTTTCAAACACAGAAACACAACGCCCCTTTTTTCAAGCCTCAACAGGGGAGTATCAGCCTGTTGGGTAAGGAACTCGCTTCTTGGCAAAACCCCTTTAAACCTCACATAGACTCACTTCTGGGTCACACCAACCATGCTGTGTTTTTCAGCATTTAAGATTGCAGGTGACCTGACCCAGCGGCAGCAGTGAGAAATGATGTATTTAGCTGCAGGTACGCAAACTTACTGGCACTAGCGTGCACCTGAAAGCAATTGAACTAGAGAGGGGAAAAGAAAAAAAAAAACTCTGGAGTGGTCACTTTTTAGAACTGTGTTTGAACAAGGTCTAACGGGTTAATCGTGTTTGTGGGTTGTTATTGTTTTTTTAATCCCCCTCCCCCCTCAGTTTGTCTTATGTTATCCTTTTCCTCTCTATACAGATAATGTGCTCTGCTTCATATGGTCACCTCTATCCTTCCTGGGCTGGATACACCTTTCTCTGCTGTCCTTTTATTCTAGTCTCGTCTTGGAACTCTTAAATCCATCTTTCTGTAGTAGTCCTCCAGTCACTCTTCTGCTGTACAGACACTCTGTAAAATAAAAGACCCACTGTGTATTTTCTCTTCACTTTTCTGCATTATTTATTGAATGCCTTAAATGAACCTTTAATAAAACTGCAAATCTGTACTTTTGACACTTGTAGAACATCTCTCTGTATATGTTCTATGGCTTACACAACCAATTCTTAACAGGTTGACATTTTAGATGATCTTTTGCTTCATTTAAAGTAGAAATTCATGTATGGGTACAGATCTGTAAGTAAGGTGCTTTGTTAAAGGCTAGGCCAGTATTCTTGACTGCAAGGCACATCCATATGTTCTTTTCCATCCTCTGTTCAGTGATCTGTAGCTTTGGCCTAGGCCCCCAGAGTCTACTATCTAGGGCATACTGACGTTCCCAGGTTAATGACCAGATAGGGTGCTTTTGTACTTAATATGCTTGGGTATATACAGAACAAGAGAGTTGTTCTAGGAGTCGCTCTTCCATCTCTTTCAACTGCGTCAGGTAGTAGCAGACTGTAAAAGAGTAGTTCTAGATTGTTTTGTACTAGAGACTTGCTGTGAGTGGCTTGGGAGCACAGACTGTGTTGTCTTTTATTAAAGGGGTTGTCGTGCTACAAGGATTGCTTTTTGTGTTAAAGATCTTGCAAAAACAAGTCACTTTGCAATATGTGTCCATTAACCGAGTACTACCTATTTTGTGATATCCCCTCTTGTAGGGGCTGCATCAGCTCCTCAGGTCGCTATAGCTACAGACCTGTTTGATCTATCCTGATAGGCTGCCAGCACTGGATGCTATAGCTACAGACCTGGCTTCTACTGCAGCCTAGTGGAAGCTAGTAAACATGCCCCTGAATTCAAAGTGAAACCAAGAAAACGGGACTGAGGTAAGAGGAATCAATGTAGTGAGACAACCCTTTTAAGGCTTTATGGCAGTCTACTTTGGTGCTTTGGTTTGGTCTGCTTACATCCCACCAAAGACAGAAAGCAAGTACCCACATGAAAGACACATTTAGACCGGGAACTAAGAAAACCATTACTCATTTTTTAGAATACAGGTATGTGATCGCCCCACCTTGCTCCTTCCCAGGCAAATTCACCATCAAACTGTGTGAAATCTGTGTCCCATGTAATATAAACTACACCCTAGATAATTTCTAACATGGATCTGGAGTCTGCATTGTAGAAATGCAGACCACAGATGGAGTGTATTTTACTGTTCTGCCACTGAAGTTAAAGGGGTTGTCTCACTTCGTTTATTCATCATACCTCAGTCCTGTTTTATTGGTTCCACTTTGAATTCAGGGGCGTGTTTACTGGCTTCTACTAGGCTGCAGTAGAAGCCAGATCTGTCGCTATAGCAACCAGTGCTGGCAGCCTATCAGCAGAGGACAAACAGGTCTGTAGCTATAGCGACCTGTGGAGCTGATGCAGCCCATACAAGAGGGGATATCTCAGAATAGGTAGGATACTGCAATATATGTGCATTAACAAAGTGACTTGTTTTTGCAAGATCTTTAACATAAAAATCAATCCTTGTAGTGAGACAACTCCTTTAAAGCATGCATATGGTATGTTGGATTAGAACTGTTATGTAGGTGGGCACTTCAGTTTATCAACATCTGCAAAGACACATTATTTAAAAGCTACTATACATTAAAGGGGATGTATCACTTCATCAGTTCGTGTGTTTCATTCTACACTAAGCTTCTCAGCTCTTCAAATCCAGGGGCGTTTCTTCCCCTCCCAGCTGGGTGTTTCTTAACTGAAGGGGGATGACATCATCCCCCCCCCCTTCACTGTTCATGCTCGCTCCCAAGTCAGTGTGCTTCCACCCCCACCCCACCTCTGTCTGAGTCCACATGTCACTGTGTCGTTCCTCTCCCTATGCAGTCTTATTTTGTAACAGCTGTATGTTTACATAGATCACCCTGCATTCAGTCTAGACAGTCTTCTATGAACTCAGAGCACTGATCTCTTGTCTTCTCACAGCTGGAGGTTTGTTACAGTTGAATCCAGTCTAAGAACTCATCCAGAGCAGCACAGATCTTGGTCACCGAGGCACAATTCTGCTGTTTTCTGATTGTAGAAGGAGCTGCAGTGTTACTGTGCAGCTGCTGGCTGTGCAGAGTGAAATTGTTGCCGGCCCCTTATTCTGGCAGAGAGGCAGGAATGCACGCTCCCATGAATACATCCGGGGGGGGGGGGGGGCAGCCAGAATGTAAATTATTATAGCCAACAGTCAATGAAAAGCAAGGAGGTGGAATCTGACCAGCACAGGGGAACAGTGTTTACACAAAACGAAGATAAGACAGACTGAAAACAAGACATCCAATTGCAAAGTTGCTTGTTTACACTGTCCCCTTATTCTGAAGACCATTTAATGTAATGATACAACCCCTTTAAAGATGTAAAAAAAAAAAAATACCAACCTGCAGCCACTAATTTACAGCCTTTAATTTAACTGGGCGGTCCTGGTGACAATACATGATTTTAATGATTTCTGCAACCCCACAGAAGAAAAATATGCCTTTTGGTAGCTTTTAAAGGTTTGCTTTCTGGTATTTGGAATGCTGGTCCATAAACTTCCAAACTCTTGCTGTGTTGAGCTATTCGACTCTAGCAATATAGCTTATGGTCTATAGGGCATACGTAGTCCTAATTGGCAAACCTATATGGTTTGTGCATCAGACACCAAAGCATGGTAGACCAAGTTTTTGTATCAGATGCAGAAACCAGAGATGTTAGGACGATATTTGCCCTATAGAAGTCGAATATCCTGGTATGGCATCCGTTGAAAAGAATGTGTTTGCTATCCTGGCGGATACCACAAATGGGCTGCCAAAACACTGTCAATAGGGCCTAAGAAAGAACCTGGCCAAATCTGCTGATTTTGTTCTGACTCTTGCCTAAAGATGTTTGGGAGGGTATGTTGGATTTCTGCATGCCTAATAAATGGATGAATAGATCTCTAGTGGTTTTTTTTGTTTGTTTTTTTGTCCCAAGAGATTGCCTTGTCCCCATTGAGAACATATGCACCAAGCTGCATGGGTGGGGATAAGGCTGCATTTATAAATCTCCCTAGTCTCCATTAACCTAACTCTGTCATTGTGACTATATATTCTTGGAGGGTTATCCTTATTGGTGGATTTTAATTGAACAGTGAGTCAGTAATGTTTCTTTACCGGAAACAGATGTTACCCCTTTGAGGGTTTCTTATCAGTCTGTGTAGTTCACACAACTGTATCCTTTTCCTCCCTCCTCACCCTCCTCCCTTAGGAGTATTTTTTCATTATTCATTGCTTAAGAGGTTCTTAAAATATAGACTATTTCATTTATAAACTAATACACATTGTTCTAATTCCTTACTACCTTCAAGATATTTTGTGGTTAGTGGATAAAAACACTATCTGGTCCTGATCACATCAAGTAGATACAATGTGTATCCAGTTTAGGCAAAGTTCGGAGCTAAACAGCCATAGAATGATGCATTGGGCCTCATTTATAAAAAAAAAAAAAATCATTGTCTTGGGCTATGTTTTTTTTTTTTTGTTTTTTTTTTCTATCTCTCCATACAACTTTCATTTGAACTTTTACCTCTGTTATGGGTGCTTACAGTGTGACATTGAACAGTTTCATGTGCAGGAAAATTTTAAGAGAATCTGTCACATAGATTATGCCCCCCGTTGCTGAGGACAGCACAAGCCAGTATCAGACATGCTGTTTCCAGCACTGTGTCCCTTATTCTGTAAGATGCTGTAGTTTTAGAGCATTTAATGCTCAAATCTTATTCAGGAGCAGGTGTTAGCCCTGCCCACCAAAGGTTAGCCCCGCCCACTGGCAGTTATTCACATGTTTCTACCTATTCAAAATAATAGGTTTATCAGTTGAAGTGGGTGGGGCTAACCTCAGGTGGGTGGGGTATGAATAAAACTGACACTTCATTACTTTTCTGGCTGAAAACTGCAGGTTTGAGCATTAACTACTCTTAACACTACAGCATCTTACAGAATAAGGGACACAGCGCTGGAAACAGCAGGTCTGTCACTAGCTTGTGCTGTCCTCAGCAAGGGGGGCATAACCTATGTGACAGGTTCTCTTTAATGAGTAAAAACACTCAAGTAAAAATCGCTGTTTAACTTTGTAATATACAGAAAGAAAAATGAAATCTAAAATTGAAAGGCAAACTCATTGGCACAATATTAATATCACCACATAATGTTTTGATAGCCTAAATTAACAGTAATTCTTATCCTATATCCATTAGAAGTTTATAGTTTTGCTTTTTTGTTCATTAGTATGCTTGAGCCTGTTCACACCAGATTTCGCTTTAGACAAAAAAGCAATTTGTCAAATCCTATGAATTTGTTGGAACAGGCCCACTCTGCATTTTTAGGCGCAGTTCACATGCCCTTCAGAGGTTCCTTTCGGAATCTGTCACGCATTCTGTTGGAAATGATTGGGGGGGGGGGAATAGCGCAGCAAGCTGAACTATTTTTACATCTAAATACACATTCTGTCCGAAACCCAATATACCCATTGTAATCAATGGGGTCCATTGGATAAGTAGGTGTCCACTGTGAAATGGTTCCCTTGGTGTCTGTCTTAACCTACGATGGCAGCTACCTCCAAACCCATCTGCTCCTATTTCAGGAGTGCACACTTTGTGGCTGCAACATACTGGCTTCTGCACATAAATACACAGTAATACACAATAACTGAAAAACCCGGTCAGATCCTTTCAATGACTTGCTTGTCCGGTCCATTTGTGCCATGTGGCTATTCCAAGTAGCCAGGATAATAATGTGGAGCAGTAATGGTTTTTCCACCATAAACAGATTTTGCTTCTCCTGACTGACTGTATTCCCTACGAGCACGAAAACAGAGGCTCTGACTTCCTGTTCTTGCTTTTTGTACTCAAAGTATTCTTTCCTCACTGGTCCCATACACATTGAACAAGCAGTGGCCAAACAGGTGCACTTCCTTCCTCTGTGGAGCAGCCTTTTAATGGACTGGAGAGTATGGTTGTTTTAGTGGGGTCCCATTGGTAGTACACCAGGTCATAAAACGCCTCTTAAAAGGACTTGTAGAGTTTCTTGAGCTTTAGTAAATCCTTGTTCTCTGTGAAATACCAATTCTGGAGCATCTTCTTATATCTGTGTTGTGCTGTTACTCTGTTATTTCTTCTAGAAATTTTATTCCTAAAGAAGTCAGCTGGGTGTTGCTTATTGGGGGTGTGTCCCTGCACAGTCTGACATCCTCCAGTCAGTGCTGAGAGTCCTTGTGTGTAAGGACACACCCTTTTTAAAACTGGGAATAGTAACACCCATCTGACAGATTCAGTGATACATTTCTAGAAGGAATAACCAAAGAACAGCACAACACAGAGATATAAGAGAAGATGCTCCAGAATTCTTTCACAGGGAATACATGTATTTCCTAAAACGGACATGTCTGTTAATGTCACCGTTCCTTCTCTACACCATTCATCTCAGATTATTCATTTACTTATGAGGTCTCCTCTAGAATCATAGAAAACCATAGTCGGGATAGTTGAGCTGCCCGGTGCTCGGAAGGAATTGGAAATGGAAACTATGGTGCTGGATCCAATATTTTCATTCTGGGATTGAACTGAGGTTTCAGTTTCCAAAGCAAAAACATCCACCTTATTAAAGGAACACTATCAGAAGGAGTATTTTTTTTGTTAAAAAAAAAAAAAAAATTTATTCCAGGGGAAAAAAATATATATATTTTTTTTTTTAATGCAGTCCGATGCAACTAAAAATTTCATATAAAATTTAATGTTCTCTATATGCGAGAACTTTTGGTATGGCAGGGCAGACCAATCTTGCTTAAGCTGCTACTTATCTCTGTATAGTCTCATTTCAAATAGTAGGTAATGACATACTGATTGCTGTATTCTCTCCCAAGGATAGATCATATTAGACTATAGCATACATGAAAGAAAGATGGGGTCATCTTTCTGCACTGGGGAGTAGTTTTCGTCACACTTATCAGGTAATGGCTAATAACGTTTACACTTCTTTGGCCTGGAGAGAGAAGGACTATCAAGCAATCCTGTCACTGTTGTCCTATCAGAGCTCATAGAGGGGAAGTTATGTACATAGGATATGTATATATATATATATATATATATATATATATATATATATATTCTATTTCTCTTATATTATAACTTTGTTTGGCTATTTTTACTCTGAAAGCTGGATCCAATATTTTGACTTTGAGACCTTCTAAGTAACAACTCTTAGTGCAATCAGCTTTGTAGGGCCAGTGGCATTGTCGCATTTAAAGGGGTTGTCTCAATACATTGATTTATGTTGCCACAGTCCTGTTTTCTTGGTTTCGCTTTGAATTCAGGGGTGTGTTTACAGGCTTCCACTAGGCTGCAGGAGAAGCCAGGTCTGTAGCTATAGCAACCAGTGCTGGCAGCCTATCATGAGAAATCGAACAGGTCTTTAGCTATAGCGACCACATGAGCTGATGCAGCCCATACAAGAGGGGAAAGAATAGGTAGGACACTGTTAATGGACACATATTGCAAAGTGACTTGTTTTTTTTTTAAAGAACTTTAACATAAAAAGCAATG
Organism: Phyllomedusa bahiana; assembly: GCA_025379985.1. Lineage (NCBI taxonomy): Eukaryota > Metazoa > Chordata > Amphibia > Anura > Hylidae > Phyllomedusa > Phyllomedusa bahiana. Next base: position 165,534 of record JAODAL010001413.1, read on the forward strand.
CTTATAGTGAGACAACCCCTTTAAGGCTTCTGGTTTGAAGAGCAGATACTGTGATATTGCAACATCTGCATCCACCTTCTTGTGCAAGTTTTGTGTGGCTACTGTGCGTGTGTTTATACTGAGGCGGACTGCATACCCATCTAAATGCAGCACTGGTATTAAGTCATGAAATCATGTGCGGCAATATGGTCTGATATTGACTACACTCATGGAGTTAGACTAAGCAGAAATGAGACCTGAAGTCATGTAACAGGTTTACTCTGTGGTAAGTTTGACTGTACAGCTTTTCTCCTGGACAAGGTATTGTATCAACTCCTACTATGGTTTGCTTGTGATTTAACCATGTGTAACCAGTACTTGTGCATATCTGCTATAGTATTAATGATGTAGTGTGGAAATAACTTGCACAGCATGTTTTGTTTGAGGTGAAATTCATTCAAGGAAATCTGTAGCTTATATAGAAGTCGGGGTATTTTCAGGAAGAAAACATTTTATGGCCCATTCTAAGGATATGACCTAAGTGTTTTAGTCTCTGAAAACCCCCTTACTTTCCTTAGCTATATATATATATTATAATTATTTTTTATTTTTGTCAGTTTGTATGTTTAAGAACCATTTCCAGCATATGTTTACTTTTTAGGATGTTATAGCGATGTGTAGACTGTAACCTATAATAACTGCATAAAGAGCTGGGTAAATGTTACATTTGCCGGTGCTGATCCAGATGCCTGTATTACTTCCCAGATCTGCAGTCACACTTCTGCTGGTAGTTAATGGAAGTAGATGACCAATTTAGGAGAAACTCTCCCAAAATGCAGTCAGTTATACCGGTTACTGTCTATAGTACAGTGCTGTATAAAAGTGTTTTTTTATGGATAGTTTCTTAAAGCCAGTAGAATTATGAAAGTAGCTGTGGAGTAAAAGACAGGATATAAATTGGGATCAGTACAGCAAGCAATTCTTTGGGGGTTTTATGCAGATAATGGCTATAAAGTGTAAAATTGCATACAAACGTGAACATATGCTGCTATTAAAGCTAGCCTTATTAACGAAATGTTTAAAACCATATAACATGACTTATCCTTGAAGATTGTATTGTTTTGTAGAAGTGTGGTTTTCTCATGTAACTGATGCCTATGTTTATGTATCCCATTTTTAGCATGGATATAGCTCTAGGAATTGACCTTAAATTGGTATAACCCTATTGTGCAGTTTTTCCTTGAATAAAATCTAGTAATTAAAGAAAACACCCAGTTTCTGCACCATTCTGTGAATGTAGTTTAATGGGTGGTATTAGATTTTTGACGCTTAAACCCCTTGCTGACACATGACATATCCATACGTCATGGTGCCGGTAAGGTTCTATGCAGTGGGATTACTAAGTAATCCCACTATATTGAAGGCTGGTGTCAGCTGCTAACTGCAGCTGACACCTGCCGGTAACGGAGGCGGCTTTAACTCCCGTGGTGCCTAAATGAATGAGAAATTTGTGCTGTGTACCATTTCTTACTTCGATCAGGACCCCTGAAGCAAGGCTGCCAGGTGCCGATTTGGTCAATATGGTGGCTGGAAGGCTTGGGAAGGCTTCCATTGCTGCCTTGTCTGCTGCCTATGGCAGGAAGTGGTGAAACTGCCATCTTTATGCATAGTCCGAACACCCATCTCTTGTCTGAAAAGACAATCGTCCCCAGGTTAATACCTTGGGGTACAGAATGTAATAGTTTAAAAAAATTAATTGCCCCCCCCTTGCCATTTTTCAAATAAAGTAACAAAGTTACACATAATTCGTATCGCTGTATTCGTAAAAGTCAACCCAAAATAAAAATAATAATTTTCCCGCATGCTAAAACACATAGAAGGAACAAACCCCAAACCCAAAAATTAACGGGTTCGGTTTGTGTTTTTTTCTTTTACTTTCCAAAATTTGGGAATAAAGGATCAAAAACTTCCCACCCACCCCAAAAATTTTGGAACAACAAAAATTCGGCGCAAAAAAAAAAATGCACCTTGACTCCACTCCATAGATGGAAGAACAAAAAATTTTTTGGGTTCGAAAATGGTCGGAAACCAAAAGTAAATCCTGAAAAGTTTGCCATTTTTACGGTACAAAAACCCTAACCAAACCAACATATTGTTTTGCCAGAATTTACAATGTAAATAAAAAAACGCTGTTTATACCAAAAAGTGAACGCAGAAAAAACTAAACCTCCCACAAACACGCGCAAGAAATTTTATTGGTACGACATGACAAACTGTGTGTGCCCTGATCACACCGTGTCAAAAAAACACATTACAATGTACAGCATAAAAAAATATACCAATTTTTTTTTTATTTTTTTTACACTAAAAGAACCATTCCCCTTTCATGGGATTTAAAAAAAAAAAAAATACAAAAGGGGAATGTAAAAAAAATAAATAAATAAAAATAAAAATTTAAAAAAAAAATTTGCAACATTACACACAAAAAAAAAAAAATACACATATTAGATACCAACAAACCCAGTAACCTTAAATTAATCTAACAATTTTTTAAATGTGAAAGGTGTAAAAAAAAAAAAAAATTTTTTAAATTAAAAAAAAATTTTGCAATTTTTTAAAAATTAACTTAAACAATCCCCAAAAGTACCTTTTTCGAATAAAACGAGGCCCCCAAACAAATGCGTTGCGAAAAATTGTTTCAAAGTGAAACGCAAGACAAAAAAAAAAAATGTTTTTTGGCATTAACTACTTTTTAGGCGTTCGGCTTAAGGGGTTAAATCGGAAACTGGCACCAATTTTTTGGGGGGATGGGTGGGGTATGTGATTGAGATGAGGCACCTTTTCCCACAGGGTTTTGGGGGCCACCTGCCAATCCTTAAACAAATTGTGGGGTTTCTTTTACTTCCATATTTTTAATATGTACGTGCATACAGAATTTGTATTCCTAAATGCTATATCTATGCAAATGAAGTGGGATGTTTAACAATGCATGTATTTTACATTTGTATGCTAGACTTGTGCGTTTCTAACATGGATGTTTTTTAGGCCTATGAGATGAACTACTCTCATACTTCTGTCACTTTCTCTTTTACCACAGAAAAAGTGGCACATGCAAAAGAAGAGAACTTAAGTATGCATCAGATGTTGGACCAAACACTTCAGGAATTAAACTGCATGTAAAGCGTTCTGTTGGCGTTTACCTGTGACATCTGGTTTTCTGAAGACACTGCTTGACAAGAAGTCCCTATAATTGCAGTTTTTGGAATAAAAACAGCAGGGCTGGGATTAGAATGGATATATTTTTCTTTTTTTCCCCTCCTTCCCTTTTACAGATGGCTAAAGACTAAATGTGGGGGTCTTTATGTCACAAGATGAAACTGGGAAGGGATGGATTAGAATGCAGTTAGCCATTGTGCCAAGTATGGGTGGCCTGTTAATGGCCAACATTTTTCCAAACGTGTTTTGTTTTTCTTTTAACGGTTTATTTGGGTATCTGCCTGCTTTTTTTCTTTTTTTATTAAAATTCTATAATGGATGTATAGTCATTCCGGGAGACTGGAGTACTGAAAAATCCCATCTTGGGGCACAGGCTTGTGTTTACACTAAAGAGCTCTGAAATTATGTGGTAAATTTAAAACTTTAAGCCAATTTAAAATTTCGCTGTAATTTTGTTCTACGTGAACATGTAAGGTACATTTTTAAGGCGGTAAGGACAAAACCAAAGGTTAACGTCTTGCTATCCCCAAAAAAGCAGTATGCAGAATACCCAATATTTACTATAGAAAGGGTTATTTCCATTTGCATACAGTATGTTATGTACAATGATTGTTTATAGACTTTAGATTATTTAAGTGGTATCTAATTTAAAATCTGACATTTCAGAAGCTGGTCTGTGTAGACTTATTGTCTTCATTTAAGAACGACATGAGAATAATCTTCCATCGTTTCTGTCCATTTTATATGGTCTAACTGCATTCCTCCTCCCCTGTATGGTTTTTTTAGCTGAATGCAGATGTTCTAACTATTCCACAATAATTTAAAATTGGGAGAGATTATCTATCAATGCGGACATAATCTTTGCAATGCCTCACTTCTATTTTGTTTTATTTTTACACAAGTTTTAGATTTCAACCAAAAGTGTAAAACCTTGTAATATGAAATAAAAAGCACACTTGAAATTTTCTATATTTTTGTGTCTTCATAAGCTTTGCTACCAGCTTCCATTCTGTTTAATCAAACTGTTTTGCTTTTAGGCTAGCATTTTACTTCTTATGTTGCTTTTACACCTCCCATACAAATGAGATTTCAGTAAAAAAGACCTACAAGTCCATCCGTTTTACATCTCCCTATTCCTTTTGAATCCATGTCTGGCTTTGAACCCAAAAAAAACAAAAACCTGTTGCAGGCCAAGTACATACTTTGAAGGGTAAGGCTCTGTTCACACGGCTTAAAATGGGACGTATTTCGCACCGTACTGCCAGATACGTCCCAATCATTACGGTAGAGAACTATGGATTACATCTCTTCTGCCCACTCGCACAATGCGGGGAGAGAAGTGACATGTAATTTATTCTCGGCGTATACGCGGCGAGAATGTCTATCCGGCCCCCATACACGCCGTAGTTGCGGGGCGAAATACGTCCCGCAATTACTGCTGTGTTAACATAGCCTAACAGAACTGCTTACCAGTTCTGTCCAACAGCATTATGCCCCACCACCTACCCCAGTAAAAGCAGAACAATGACCTCACACCAGGCCATGCCTCTATTTCCAAACCTGATGCCCCATTAGGCTGTGCCTCTTACCACCCCGAGCACACCAATATTATGCTGCTTGAGTGAGGACACCTGTCGGCACACTACAACACTCACTGGCAGGGTGCCAAAGGCTCCCTTGGTTTATCACTGTGTACATGTCCTAAGAACACACACCTAGCAGTGCCAACCCAGGGATTCGGAGCATGTGCCCTGGATTCCCAGAACATCTATTCAACCACCGAGGGTCCCTGTGCTTGTGGGTCCCCCCAGGCAACTGCCTAGCATACACAATGGATAAGATTGCCATGCTGCTCACGTCTTTGTGCCTGATATCACAGGACATCTTAATTCTGTGTCGCCACTGGACACATTTTTCAGTCATATTTTTTTTTTTTTCAGCGTTTTTGGTTTTCTAAAACTGCTGAAAAAATGACTGAAAATGGATCAAATAGATTTTAAGGCTAGGTCTACACGGCATAGGGCAAAAAAACTCTCAACTCCTTAAAAAAAAATTCATAAAACTGAGTTCTTTGTTTTTTTGTATGTCAAAAGCTGCTGAAAAAAAAAGGTTTATTGGAGTTTTTTTTTTTGTTTTTTTTTTTTCTGAGATATACGTTAAATTCTTATGATGTCTTAAAAAAAAAAAAAGTGCCAAAAGTCCGCTGCTTTACATAGACTCCAAATAGTAAATTGTTCACCCTGATCTGTCGTTCTTTGCCACAGGTTTCAAAAAGAGCAGAAAATAAATTCTGTGAAGACTACAGAACACTTTTTACTATTAAAGTCTGTGGAACCTGTTTTTCTATCTTTTTCAGCAGTTATCGAAAAACGTGTGCAGTGGTGACATAGCCTAATGGTAAAAATGTTCTGTAGTCTTCACAGAACAGTTTTTGCTGCTGATCGCTTTTTGTAATATGTTGCAAGAAACTGAGCAGGGCAGAAAATTTTACTACTGAAGTGGTCTATGTAAACCGCCAGACGTTTTTTGGCCGGTTCTGCTGAAAAACTGCCCAGGTGCTTTAACAAGGTATGAGTTTTGCATACAGTAAAAACTGGCCAAAAAACTGAAAACCACCCAAAAAAAACTCACACAGCTGCTTTAAACACAAAAACGGATGTTCAAAGCAGTTTGGTTAACAAGGTTTTTTTTTTTTTTTTACCGTCCTATGCTGTGCAGACCTAGCCTTATGGCATCCATGCTTTTTTAGGGTCAGAGCTGTTTAGGCAGTATCGAGGAAATATGCAAAACCAAGGCAGTTGATCAGCACGTCACTCCAAAACACCCGGCGTATTGCGTCGCGTATGGTACGCGCCGCAATACACCGTGTGAACATACCCTTACCCTCCTCTCAACGCCGTTATCAGCTTGTATTTAGCTAAGCTTTTTAAGGATTTTGTTTCAAAAAAACTTTTGACTATATTTTGGATATCAACCATCTGAATACGGCATGATCTAAATTTTTATTTAGTTAGGCTATAAAGATGACAGACAAGTTTTTTATTGCAATGTATTTAGAGTCACACAACATTTTTTTTAATTTTAATCTACAAGGTATTATAGCACAGAAGCCGTGCCACCACGTAACAGGTGACTGTCCTCAAAGCAACACACCGCACCTCTGCACCTCTGGGGTAAATACTGGGTGTATATTTGCTTAAAGGGGTTGTCCAGGTCATAGAAAAATAAGATGATGCTACTGCAGGCCCTTAAATATTAACATAGGTAGAGGAACTCCAGCTGCTACACAATAGTTATATAAAGTCAGCAGAGTATTGCTGTCTGGTGTGCCGCGGAAGAAGAAGAGAGGCGAAACCCAGGTTTGGGTGTTCTACAAATGAACTACTGTTCTAATTCATTTTATTAAGTTTATACACACACACTGCTTTTGTGAGTATCGAAATAAAGATTTTTCTTGGAACTTTTAAGCTCAAGTTGTCTGCACTATTTTTGTCGTGTGGTTTTTTTTTTTTTTTTTTTTTTTTTTTCGGCATACCAAGCATTGTACAGAAATAAATGAGAGAATCCAGCTAACAGTGATACTCGGCAAATTTTATAGAACTATTGTGTAGGAGCCGGAGTTCCTCTCCCCGTGTTAACACTTTATCCCTGGACTTGGGACTCCTTGGCTCCACTTTATTAAGGTATCGCAGTAGCGGTTATATGATATTATATATAATATATACACCCATAGTGTCAATTAGGATTACTATGCCTTTTTTAAACAATTTGGGACAGCCCGTATGATGATGCCATGTCTTTGGAAGCTCCTGAGAATTGTGGACTTGCACAAGTCTAGATCGTCCTTGAGTGCAATTTCCAGATACCTGAAGGTGCTTCATTCATCTGTACAAACAATTATACACAAGTGCGAACAAGATGGGAATGTCCAGCCATCATACTGCTCAGGAAGGGGATGGGTTCTGTGTCTTCGAGATGAATGTGCTTTGGTCTGACACATGCATATCAACGCAAGAACAAAAGCAAAAAACCTTGTGAAGATGCTGGCGGAAGCTAGTAAGATTGTGTCATTATCCACAGTGAAATGAGTACTGTATCAATATGGGCTGAAAGGCCACTCTGCCAGCAAGAAGCCATTTCTGCAAAAGAAACCTATATAAGCCAGATTAAGACTTGCAAATGCACTTCGGAACAAAGACCTACATTTTAGAGACCTGTCCTGTCTGACTGAACGGTTTCGCCATAATGACCATTGTTATGTTTGGAGGAAAAAGGGAGAAGCTTGGAAACCTAAGAACACCATCCCAACTGTAAAACACGGGGTGGCAGCATCAGGTTGTGGTGGTGTTTTGCTGAAGGAGGGACTGGTGCACGTCACAAAAAGATGGCACCGTGAGGAAAGATGATTATGTGGCAATACTGAAGCAACATCTCAAGATATTGGCCAGGAAATTAAAGCTCGGGCGGAAATGGGTTTCCCAAATGAACAATGACCCGAAGCATACTGCCAAACTGGTTAGAAAGTGGCTTAAAGGGAATGTCATAAAAAAAATTATATTGTTTAACTCACATTTTTATGTTAAACACTTTTTTTAGGAATTTGTTTTTTTTTCTAATTTTCCATATCACTTTAAGTATTTTTTAATAATTCTTAAGTCCTGCAGTTTTCATTTTGGCCACTAAGCCTAATAATCGGCTGACACTTCCTGTTCTGTTTAGAGGGCTTTTCAGCTGTGTGCTCATTCAGTAAAAGCAGGGTCGATCAAAGGAGACACCATTGGGTACAGATAACACAGAACCCACAAGTCACAAGAGGAGAGGTCACAGCTCCCCGTCTCCCCTCCCTTCACAGTGAAAACCCCTCCTATAGATGTCTATGGGAAGAATCTGTCTTAAGAATCCTATGGGCTGAAGCTGCTGTAAAGTATCTCTCTGACTGCTGTTAAAGCAGTGCAAATAAGAATGTCTTCCCCACAATCATATATAGACGGCCGGATTGAGAAATCTACAATCAGGAAATAAAAACGACAGAGGAAAAGAATATGGATCAGGGGCTTGATTTAATAAGTAAAAAAAAATTGGCGACAGATTCCCTTTATGGATACACAAGTCAATGTTTTGGAGTGGCCATCACAAAGCACTGATCTCAATCCTGTTGAAAATTTATGGGAAAAACTGAAAAGGCAGGTAAAACGGGTAAGGTTTATTCTGATTTCATGTCAGATAGTGAGAAAAACATGCATATATGTCTTTTCATATAGTGTATGTAAACCTCTGGTTTCAACTGTATGTATATAAATTGTCAAAGTACCATTGACAAGCTTTGGAAGTACATACACTTGCACATGGCAGAAAGCACTTCTGTATCCTAAAACTTTTGCCATAATACTCAAACAGGTCTCCCGAGATTGTACATAACCATGACACAGAGACATAAGTGCACATACCAACCTTTTTTTATTTTACTAAAATGAGACTGCTTTCCTCATCTTCTGGTTTTGGCTGTTTGCCCAACAGAAATTTCCAATGCCTCTGCAGAGTGGGTAGTGGGCAACCCATCTCCTCAGTATAGCCTACAAACTACAATAACCCTGCTGCCACTACACTATTAATGGTGCTCTAAAATAAATAATAATAAATCCAGGCACTTGTCTTTATAATAATGACCCCTAAGCTTATACATTTATAAATTCAATGTTCATATTTAGCATAAGTAAACATACACCATCTTTGTGCTTGTCCACTTAGCATAATTTTATGTGATTTACATAGTATTTTTTGTTTAAAGTTTTGCTTTTTAAAATTTAATGTGTCATAAAAATGAAAAGTTTAATATTAGAATTGATTTGCTTTTGTACTGATTTCTTTAAATACACATTTCGTTGCTATATTAGACTATATTAGAAAACACGCTTTGGCTTAGAATTACTACATTCTTTTTCAAGACCAAGCATGTACTAATAGCCCTGAAATGCAAACAATGTCAAAAGGAAGTTTATAGCATTTTTTTTGTTTTGTTATTTTTTTTTGGTGGGAAGAAGGCAGGGGTCTGTTATCTTAATTTGTACCATGAAGACAAATATCTACATTCAGCATGTTTGAGATGAGCATCTTTGTGATATGCTTTTAATTTGTGGCATATTGTGCTGGAGGCGTCTTTAAAGTTCTGTTGAGAAAGAAAGCTTGAAAAAATTGCTTTCAAAGTTTATTATTAAATGATATGGAGATATGAACTGTAACAGAGAGTTACAAGACTGCCCTCTTCCTAAAGCCTGCTGCAGCCACTCTGTCTACACCTTTGTGATCAAAGGAACTTTAAACAGGTGCCCAAACTAACCCTGCAGGAACAGAAGGCTATTTCTTCACTGAAAGAAAATCAGGATATAATTATAAAACCTGCTGACAAAGGGGTCGCAATAGTCATAATGAACACCTCTGACTACATCCAGGAAGCGAACAGACAACTGTCAAACCCCATTCACTACTGCAAACATGGGAATGATCCCATAGAAGCCTATATGAAACAACTAAAGGATATGATAAAGAAGTTTCCAATTCTGGTCCGGAAACAGGTAGAAGTGCTTATCCCAGAGGATCCCAAGCCGGGCTGTTTCGATATGCTCCCCAAGATCCATAAAGATGGCAACCCTGGGAGGCCTATCATTTTTGGCATTGGGGCACTGACAGAGAATATCTCAGGTTGGGTGGAAAATATCCTAAAATCTCTGGTCAGAGATACTCCAAGCTATATCCAGGACGCCACTGACCTTCTTAACTGAATGCCCTCGGTTCACTACCTGAGGGTACCATTTAGCCACCATGAATGTAGAATTCTTGTATACAAACATACCCCACAAGGATGGAATTGCAGCATGTCAGGTACATCTAGAGAAACAAGACCTCCCAACAAAACCAGTCACACAACTCATACAGTTCATACTCAGCCACAACTATTTTACTTTTGGAGAAGACCTGTATCTACAGCGAATGGGAACTTCAACGGGGTCCAGATGTGAGCCCCAATATGCAAATCTCTTTATGGCGGAACTGGAAGGAGCATATTCATCAACATGCACCACCAAACCCATGATGTACCTCCGTTATATCGATGATATCCTTGTCATCTGGACTGCGGGTGAGGAGGCCCTAATTCAATTCCATAATGACTTCAATATCTTTCGCATGCGTCATAACTACTTCTGCTGAGAGAGGACGCACCCAAGCACAGCAGTTCTTAGTTGATGTTTTTGTCTGTGTCGGTTGATTTTGTCTCTGTATAATGTTTGTTAGACTCTGTACATGGTATTTCGATTGTTTGGGCACTGGCCTGAAATGTCTACTTCAGGTCTGACCTTTACCAAGACGGAGCTGATTTGGCCTATAAAATGAGAAAAGTAATAAAAATGTTTGTTTTTTTTAGAAAAAAAAAAAAATAAAAAACATTATACAGAGACAAAATCAAAAGACAATGACAAAAACATCAACTAAGAACTGCTGTGCGTGGGTGCGTCCTCTCTCAGCAGAAGAAGTTATGACGCATCGGAGCCCTATGTAAAAAACCTTCGGAACAGATTGCCCAAGTGGATGTTGTCTGTTGTGGCTATGTTCCTTATATTTGAAGCCTCCCTAAGGTACCACCGATCCCCTCCCTACAGTACCATGCTGTATACTGGAAGGTTTGCATCAGGGCCCTGATTTCCCTATCCGAGTAGTGAGATTCAATACAGGTTCTCCAGCGTTTGAAAAAAACAGAAGTACGTGCTTCCTTATGTCTCTCTGGCTCGAGCTTATCAGCAACTACGTAATCTTCTAGCTGTTTCGGACCCCAGTGGAGACGGTAAGGTGGGTTTAATCCATTGATGGAGTAGGCAGCGTTTTGTAGCAAGCAGAGCTATGTGTATTACTCCCGGGTCTGTTTATTTCTTGACCTGTTGTAAATAACTGCTCTACTTATATTGCATTTTGTTATTTTTAAGGATTCTAAGTTCCTTTGAAGGTCCATGTCTTTTGTGTGTAAAAAGTCTGTGAATTTCCAGTTTTTTGTATAACACCATGTCTGAAGAAGAGAGCTAGTACTCTCGAATGCTCACCATCAAATATACTCAGCCTCTAAAAGGTATTGCCTGATTTATTCACTCTTCAACTTTATATCATTGTCAGACTGCGCATCCCTCTCCCTGCCATAAAGATCGGGTGAATTACTTATAAATGTTAAGTAGATACCATTTTTTCCTGCCAATTTAGCACCTGATTTATAACTAATGGATTCCAAGACATTTTTCCTGGGAGAATCTGTAATATCCCATGGAGGTCTGGATTTGGATAGGTTCTTAAAATCAAAGTGAAAAATCAAATTTCAGGCTCATCCAACTTTAATGGAAATACCTCAAGACAAGGAAATTAAGCTCAGTTTTTGGGGTTTTTGGGCCTCCACGTCCTGTAAAACCTTCCCACAACACTTGGGCTGCTCCTATGAGGCATGGATGTTCTCCTGAGGATCTCCTCCCAGTTTAAAAGCATCATAAACTCCTGACAGTCTGGGGTGAAACGGGGTGGTAAAGGGAATGAGACATGATCCCCCAGATGTGCTCGATTGTTTCGGACTTAAACAGGCAGGTCACAACCAACCAAATATAATAAAATTTTTAAAAAACCCTATACTCCCCTTTCTCTGCTCCTCCATTCCAGCACTGACTTTTCCCCAGTCTTCCGTTTTGTCTTCTAGTATACCGGTATCATACCAACCTGCAACACATAACACTTTATTTATAACGAAGAGTGAACACCGTAAAAACAAAAACCCACAAAAATGGCACAAGTATTTTTTTTTTCACATTTATCTCCACTTTTTTAGTTTCCCAGTATATTCTACCATATGTTACGGTCAATAGCATCATTAAAAAGTACATCTTGTCCTGCAAAAAAAACACCCCCAAGGGCCCTAGTAAAATGGAAAATACAAAAGTTATGACTCTTGGAAAGCAGGGAGGAAAAAAATAGAGCCAAAAAATTATGACCATCATTAAGGGATTAAAAATTGCAAAACGTCTCACAAATTAATTCAATTTATCCTGCTGTTGATGGATTGTCATTCTAAAAAAAAAGCAAAATAACTGGGGAGAAACCCCAAATGTCCTTAATTTGTAAAATAGTGCATCTTTCACTCTATAAACTAGATGTATTATTGCAATCATAGTGGTTTTTCTCTTACATAGTTTTCGCACAAGTTATGCTTACTGTTTAAAGGGACTTAAGTCTTCAAGTGCAAGCACTGAAATCTCTTCATTGGTTACATGTGCTTATAGTAGCTCAAGCTGTACTTTTTATAGCGGCTGTGCTACTTATTGCACACTGTGGCCCCATGGCCCAAAGGGGAAAAGGGTTAACTATGGTCCCCGTCTACAACAAAACCAGGATTTCCCATTTCCCAAAAAATCCAAAGCGGATACAGATTTTTAAAAACAGTCAAAATGCAACAATAATACCATACCCAAAGATCTCAATTGAAAATCAAGGTTGAGTTGTAGTCTGCACGACTTGAATTTCCTTGAGGTCGAATTTCAAAATTGGCTTTTTTTCCCCAAAAAAACTTAGAACTTGTTCAATAATCCACTGTATTTCAAGTAAAAAACGCGTCCCAAACATTTCTATGTTGAATCTGTGTCCAAAAACAAAGAGATGAATGAGACTTATTTTTAACTGTAGATCCAGCAGAAAAAAATGACCTAAAATTCACATAATATTCCATAAAATTCACACACTACTTGTCAGATGATGCGGTCTGTTGAATAACTGTATTTTTATTAAGGTATTGTAGAAAGTCAACCAGTATATATGGAAAAAAAATTTCACAGTACACTAAGACAATCATAAAATGTATAAATGAGGACAGCAATAGTGATCATAAAAAACATCCTATACATAGGTAAGTGTCCCAATCATCTTTTCTTCACCTCCACCACTAGATCAGGAGCTTAACTCAGGAAGAACAAAGTTTGTAGATCAACCTCCAAACTAGTAGGAACCTATCGGTTTGACCATTGGTGGATAATAACAAAACCCTAGGTACCAATATTTGTAAAACTAAAGGGATACTCTCGTGACTTTGGTTCAGAACAGATAACAGTAGTAACCGCTATATACTAAGACAAACCGTCAAGACGACAGAAACACTGGGAAAAATACAAAGGACAGACAATGGGGTAGGAACCATTCCTCATCGCCACGGGGGTGCCAGTTAAGCAATGCCCATTTGAGTTGAGTGGGTATCCCAGGGCCTCCAGATCTTCAGGAACTTGTCCATCTGGTTATTGAGGAGAGCTGTAAGATACTCCATTCTGCGTACATCTTGTATCCGTTTAAGGAGGTCATCGTCAGAGGGAGGAAGGGGGGATTTCCAGCACCTAGCAATCAGGCATCTGGCTGCTGTTAAAATATGCAGAACCAGCCACATCTCAGCTTTCCCCACAGGATGGGGTGTCAGATTTAGTAAGAAAAATTTTGGATCCAAAGAAAAATGTAAGTCCAACACCTCGTATAGGAGATCCCGTACTCTATTCCAGAAAGGCTGAATTAGCACACAGTCCCAGTAAATATGGAAAAGATGTGCACCCCCATTCCGACATCTCCAACAATAAATCTGACACCGTAGGATTGAATTTATGTATCAACTTTTGGTGTATGATACCAGAAGTACAGGATCTTGTACTGGTTTTCTTTATACAGCGCGCAGATAGATGACTTAGACGCTCTCCTCCAGATGGTCTTCCACTCTACTAGAGAAATATTCATTCCCAAAAGCCATTTCCCATCGGTCCATATACTTATGTCTCGGAGGATTCTCTGGTCGGGGAAAACATAACATCTGATAAATAGCAGAGATGAGTCCCTTGGTAGACGTGCCTGCTTTACAGATTCTTTCAAAGTTAGTTGGGGGCGATACCTTGTCAGTCTGGAGTACCTGGCGCATAAAATGGCCAATTTGTAGATATGAGTAGAACCCCTGGTTTGACAACCGGAAGGAGGACTGAATCTCTTCAAAGGACATTAATTTCCTAGTCCTAAAGTTAACTATATCCGCAAACCTAAATAGTCTTTGTCAAACCAGGGCTTAAAACTGGCCGTTGACAAACTATCCGGTAAAAGGAGATGGAACAGAAAAGATGTCATTGGCGAGGCCTCAGAGCACAAAGAGAAACGTCTGGAGCAGATTCGCCACACGTTCCTCAAAAGAGTCATGGGACCTAAGAGCTTTCTATCCAGGTGCACTTCAGAGGTGTTCCACAACAAGGAGTTAGGGTGTATAGGTGCCAGCCAAAGTTTTTCAATTTCTACCCAAACCGTATAGGCAAACAAGGACGACTATCCCGGAATTCTCCGTAGTTGGGCAGCCCAAAAATATTTAATTATGTCTGTAACCCCTAGCCCCCCCCCCCGACTTTGGTGCTAATAGACCACTCTTCGGGACTCTATGTCGCCGTTGCGACCATGTAAACTGAATTATAGTAGCCTGCATAGCCCTGAGCTCCCGCATAAGTACCTGGACCGGGAGGGACTCAAAGAAATAAAGCAGTTTAGGTAGGATCGTCATCTTAATAGACGCAATCCTCCCAAACCAGGAAAGAGGTAGACGATGCCATTGTTCCAACAATTTCCTAATTTCAGCAAATAATTTGGGGTAATTTTGTCTGTATACTGTAGCATATGAGTCTGTCAAGTGAACCCCCAAGTATTTTATCACATCAGTTTTCCAGTTATAAGGGAAGTTGGCCCTTAGAGAGGCCATCTGGGCATCCGGTATATTAATGGGCAAAGCTTCTGTCTTTTTCGTGTTCACCTTATATCCCGATAGCCTACCAAAGTCCATTAACAAGGAATGTAAATTAGGTAAAGTCGTATGTGGGGAGGTCAGAGACAGGAGTATATCATCGGCGAACAATGAAAGCTTGTATTCCCTATTGTGTACTACCACCCCCTTGATGTCCGGGTTCATTCGAATTGCCGCTGCCAGGGGTTGAATAGACATTATGAATAAGAGCGGGGAGAGCGGGCATCCCTGCCGAGTCCCATTCATGATCGGGAAGGGAGCTGACATACTATGGGGCAATCGGATTGTGGCATTTGGATTTTGGTATAGACTACGCACCGCTTCTAGATAAGGGCCCCGTAGGCCATAGGCTTCCAATGTTGTGAACAGGAAGGACCAACTTAAGCGATCAAACGCTTTTTCTGCGTCCAAGCTCAAAAGTAGAGCCGATTGATCCTCCCTGTTGACAATCTCTATCAGATCCAAGGCTCTCCGGGTGTTGTCGGCACCCTGTCTGCCCACCACAAATCCCACTTGATCTTTATGGATCAACATGGGGAGCCAAGGGGCCAGACGGTCCGCCAGAAGTTTCGTAAATATCTTCAGATCTGAATTTAGCAGAGCTATGGGTCTGTAATTCGCCGGGTCCGTCTGGTCTCTATCCGGCTTGGGAATAAGAGTGATATATGAATGGGACATAGTGGCCGGGGGACCCTCGTAGAAACGAGTTGTACAGGGATGTCATATAGCCCGATAGTTGAGGAAAAAAAATTTGGTAATATAAATATGTCAGGCCATCCGGACCAGGGGCCTTGCCGCTAGGCATATTCTTCAAGATACCCTCGATTTCCTCCGGGGATATCGGGGCATTAAGCTCCGTCAACGCCTCTGGAGGAAGTCTAGGAAGGTTACATTTACCCAAAAAGTCCTCAATCAAATCACGTCTATGAGTCGCGTTTGATGGCAAGGAGTCGGGCAGAGAGTAAAGAGCTGAAAAATAGTCTCTAAAGACGCGGGACATGGCCTCTGGGTCATATACCAGGGTGCCTGAACGATCTTTTATGGCCTGGGGAGCCCCTCCCGTCGATTCGTTTCTTAACTGCCTAGCCAACAAGGTATGGGGTTTATTCCCCTTGTCATAAAATTTTTGTCTGGAGTACATCAACAGTTTCTCCGTGCCATCCAATGCCAGGATCTTTAGCTGATTTCGCACTGCCACTATGAGTCGAAGGATTGGTCTGGAGGGTCTATTGAGTAACCTAGCTTCTAATTCCCTCAATTGTTGCGTGAGCACTTCCATTTCTGCTCCCCTGTCCCTCCTGATGCGGGAGCCCAGCACCCCCCTGACCACCGCCTTGTGTACCTCCCAGAGCGTAGCAACCGATGACACCGAGCCCTCATTAGTCTCGAAACATTCCACAAGGCAGGACTTCACCTTTTCCCGCAATTCCAGCTTTTTAATTAGACTTTCGTTCAAACGGCAATGGCATTTTCTACTACCCGCCAGCCCAGGATTCAAGGTGAGGGTCACCGGGGAGTGGTCTGACCACGTGATAGTACCCACACCCACGCTTACCACTCTCCTCAGGGCCAAAATATTCCCAAAGAGGTAATCAATGCGGGTGTGCGACCCATGAGGCGGGGAATAAAATGAGAATACCCTATCAGTGGGGTGGCGCACACGCCAAAGGTCAAACCATGCATGGGACCGAATCAGCTGACGAAATTCTCTAGTAAGCCCTCTTTGCGTTCGGGACAGTGGCGTGTCCTTGACCTATAGTCTATCCATGGAATGTGAGAAAGAGACATTGAAGTCCCGAACCCACCAGCACCAAAGCCGGTAATAACCTGGACACCTTAGGGAGCACCCATTTAAGAAACCTGATCTGGGAACTATTAGGCGCATATAGATTATATAGGACAATTGGGGATCCTCCCAGAAGACCCTGAAGGATTATATATCTGCCATGAGCATCTGAAGTGACCTGTTGGACCTGGATAGGGCACGTCCTAGAGAGCAAGATAGCCACCCCAGCCCTCTTCCGCGACTGTGAGGCGATATAAGCGTGTGGGTATATTCCCTTGGCAAAAGAGAAGCTTCCCTCTTTATCAAAGTGCGTCTCCTGCACGAACACTATGTCAGCTTTAAAAGACTTCAATTCAGAGTACAGGAGACGCCTCTTGACGTCAGAGTTGAGGCCCTTCACGTTAAGTGATATAAACTTAGCCATAGGGAAGGTAAATTGGGAAAATCCATTTGTGACTCTGGTCCCCGGTCAAGGAGGTATGGCCCCATACAAGACACACTAGGGGTAGGGTAGACAACGAATATACACGGAAACAACATGCAAATAGCATACAATGAACAAGAAAGGGTGATGCCCAAGGGGCAGGCATCACTGTTGTATACTCCAGGACTGCTCGCATCCTGGAGAGGTTCAAGCTCAAAAATGTGGCAGCTACCTCCACGAGTGGGAGAGACCTATCTTGTAGGCCAACTGAATGGGGAAAGCTGTCAGATGCAGCCGCAAAGGTGCTCTTCCAGAGCTCGGCCCAAATGTGAGCTGAGTAAAGAAGGAGAGAGGTAAGGCGGGGTAGGGGGGACAGGGAAAGGTAAGAGAGGGATGGTGAGAGAGAGTAAGAAAAAAAAAAAGAAAAAAAGGTAGAAGGGAGGGGGAGGCGGGGGACAGAACCTCTCCTTCCTCACAGGACACTAGGTAAAAAGCATTTTAAAAAATCTTATGGTGATGAAATTATGGCAAAAACCCGGCAGCAATGGGGTAGGGGCGTGATAATATCACTGATAGAGAAATCCAGAGGTTGCTTGTAATGGGTCACCCTGACCCTCCGGAGCAGCAGGGGATCTTGGTGATCTGGGCATGGGTGGATGTTTTCTCCGCTTCTGGACGGCTCCAGACCGGGGGAGGGGCCGGGAGAGGTGTCTCTAAGGCCCCGCCCGGAATGCCCGGGGTCACCCCGCCCAAAGCAGAACACACTGATGGAAGGTCCGCAAGGGTGCGGCTGGTCATCGCTCTGCCATGTTGAGTCACCATCAGCGAAACGGGAAATCCCCACCGGTATGGGATTCCACTGTCCTTAAGGAGCGAAAGGAGTGGCCTCAAACAGCGACGCTTTTGGAGTGTGGCCCAGGCTAGATCCGGGAAGAGCTGAATCTGAGTGTCCCTGTATTTCACTTCTTTTCGTAGCCTAGCTTTAGACATAATTCTCTCTTTGACGGAGAAACTGTGAACGCAGCAAATCACATCCCTTGGTCTGCCAGCTAAGTCCTTAGCCCTCAGGGCCCGGTGCGCTCTGTCAAGCTGTATGTGATTGGTAGCCGGTTCGCCCAGTAAACTAACACTTCGTTCAGTACAGAGTGGAGATCCACTTTCTCCTTGGATTCCGGTAGTCCCTTGATTCGGATATTATTCCCCCGTCCCGGTTGTCGAGGCCTCAGATGACGTGGGTTCCCGAAAGGCTTGGTTTTTGACCGTGGGTGTAAATGCAAAATATATGCCGGGTCTCTCATGGTTCCCTTAGATTATAACTCTGTCCCCCAAAATGGTGTAAAGCTCTGTTGCAGGGCTGCAATCTCTTTTTTTAAGCCCCCTTTCACTTCCAGAAAGCCCTTTGAAATTTTTTCAGTGGGGATGGTTTTTTAAGTAACCCTTTCCATCCATATCCCTAGGCCCGGTGACATTTCCCCTCCCTTTCCAGCAACCAGGGCCCTCCCGCTCAAAATCTGGATCTTCGGGTGCATTGACATTTACAGATAGAAAGCAGCACAGGCGATTCCCCTGGGGGAACACCCGGGGGATCTAGTTAAGAAAAACTCTGTATTTGGGTGCTGGTTTGCGGCTTTTTTGTCTTTAAAGGCATATCCCAGATGCAGGGGAAAAGGAAGGTACGCGGCTGTATTTCCCCAAAGAGCCAGATGTGTTATGCAGCAGGGGGGCCCAGCCAGGATTCCCTCTGGGGCAGTGACTCCAACGCGCAGGCAGCGCCCGCGCGAAATTTTATAGCAATAAGGCCCATCTGAAATTTTCCCAAAAATCCGAATAGTGGCCCCCACTCGGGTAGCGGAGGTTCCCCAAGGGGGCCTCAACCCCAATAACAGTCCAGGACGGGTCAGAGGAGAATGATCCCCCTTATGGGGGCTAAACATCACTAACTAGCGCCTCTGCATCCCCACGGGTTCCCCCGATACCGACCTCATACCCGGGCTGTCACCGACCCCTCCGCTCTGTCCAAGCCACGGGATCAGCCCAGCCCAGATGAAAGTCCCTTTCCTGTCTCCCCCCCGTCCCCCTGTTCGCGGGGTTTCCCCTCCTGCTTTCGGTCGGGAAACGCCTGGCCCTTTTTCTGCTGTTGCCCGGGCGCAGCCCTTTAATTCCTCCCCCCCACCGAGTGCCGACCCCCCGGGGGGCCCACTTTTTGTTTTGGGGGGGGGGGGTTTTTGTGTGTGTTTATAAATGTTTGCCCCCGGGTTTAAGGTTTTGCCTTATTCACCGGGCCTGAAGCTCCCGGGTTTTCACGGGCCATCTTGGGCAGCAGCCGGACACACCCCCCGATGATGCGGTCTTAGGATTCAAAATCCGGCTAGTATTTTGACATTTGTCGTGTAATAAGAATTTTTTTAGAAAGCAATAAAACTTCAATAAGCAATTTTCATGTGATTTTTACACTATTTATTATACTCTTTTGGAGGTAAAAAGTAGCTACTACTAATCACTTAGAAATCGTAACAATTAAAAAAAATTGCTTGCAAATCTCATGACTGCACGTTTTTGTTTGTTTTAAGCAGATGTTAAAAAACTGTCCTATAACTTTTTTAAAATTTTTTATAAAGCAAAGCTGTAAAATTGCGCTCAAGGGTACACATTCTTTTTAAAAATAAAATTTTTTTTACATTATGTACCCCCGCACTATAGGGAAGTAAAAAAGAAATGTTTTTATTAGCGGGACTGAATAAATTCTGCAGGAACCAAGAAATAATCTCAGCAAGTGCATTATTATTACTATTAATATCAATGTAGTCACATTTCCCACTTCTTTTCTATAAAAGTGATACCTTACCTATACTTTACAGTCCATATTACTTTGAGAGAGAGACATAGGTTACACACTACTGTATAATTGCCAAGGCACATGGACAGTCTCTGATGTGTTTTGTGCACAATAATGCACAAGACGTCTCAGGTGTCTTATGAATTTCTTGGCAGATGATGTACCCCACATGCTACCTGCAGCTTTCCAAGCCGATAGGCCCCATTCACATCAGGTCTGCTCTTGTATCCAATGCACAAAGTACATATGGTAATAGGGCTAACATAGTCCAGTTCAGACTGTGTTTGCCCTATAGATTTTTATGGCCCCATACTGGCCCTGCAGTGGTATCCATCAGGATACATTTTTAATGGTTTCCTGATGAACACCACAAACGCAAAGCAGAAATGTCATTCAAATGGGGCCTAAAATGATATTTTAAAACATAACCAAAGCTAAAACATAACTTTTACTAGTACCAGTAAAAGATAGCAACATTTGTGCCAAAATGAAAGAGCATGTGATACATAAAAACAAAGAACACTGGCTTGTGTAATTTGTCACAGCAGGTGTTTTAGAACAAATGTCCTACATAATGAAATACATAAATCAACAACTCAATAGTAAAGGTAAAAAGAAATTATATCCATTTGTGACTCACCCGATGTGACACGTTGATGTTTGGAAGATCTTCCTCCGATGTTACACGAAAACCAAATGTACAGTATCTCACAGAAGTGAGAACACGCCTCACATTTTTGTAAATATTGTATTATATTTTTTCATGGGACAACACTGAAGATATGACACTTTCATACAATGTAAAGTAGTCAGTGTACAGCTTGTATAACAGTGTAAATTTGATGTGCCCTCAAAATAACTCAACACACAGCCATCAATGTCTGAACTTCTGGCAACAAAAGTGAGCATACCCCCAAGTGAAAATGGACAAATTGTGCCCAAAGTGTCAATATTTTGTGTGGCCACCATTATTTTCCAGCACTGCCTTAACTCTCTTGGGCATGGAGTTCACTAGAGTGGTTGCAGCCACTGGAATCCTCTTCTACTGCTCCATAACGACATCACAGAGCTGGTGGCTGTTAGAGACCTTTCACAACGCCACCTTTTATTTGAGGAAGCCCCACAGATGCTTAATAGGGTTTAGGTCTGGAGACCTACTTGGCCAGTGCAACAACTTTACCTTCATTTTCTTTAGTAAGGCAGTGGTCGTTTTGGAGGTGTGGTTGGGGTTATCATCATATTAGAATATTGTCCTGCGGCCCAGTTTCCAAAAGGGTGGGATCATGCTCTGCTGTAGTATGTCACAGTACATGTTGGTATTCATGGTTCCCTCAATGAACTGTAGCTCTCCTCAGCCAACAGCAATCATGCAGCTCCAAACCATGACACTGCCACCACCATGCTTGACTGTAAGCAAGACATACTTGTCTTTGTACTCCTCACCTGATTGCCGCGCCACACGCTTGACACCTTCTGAACCAAATAAGTTTATCGTGGTCTCATCATACCACAGGTCATGGTTCCTGTAAGCTATGTCCTTAGTCTGTTTATCCTCAGCAAACTGTTTGAGGGCTTTCTTGTGCATCATCTATAGAAGAGGCTTCTGTCTGGGATGACAGCCATGCAAACCAATTTGATGTAAGTGGTGTATAATCTGAACATTGACAGGCTGATTCCCCACCCCTTTAATCTCTGCAGAAATGCTTGCAGCACTTAAACGTCTATTTTGAAAAGACAATCTCTGGATATCACACTGACCCCGTGCACTCAACTTCTTTGGTCGACCATTGTGAGGCCTGTTCTGAGTGGAACTTGTCTTGTTAAACTGCTGTATGGTCTTCACCACCATGCTGCTGCTCAGTTTCAGGGTGTTTGCAATCTTCTTATAGCCTAGCCCATTTTTATATACAGCAACAATTCTTTAGATCCACAGAGAGTTCTTTGCCATGAGATGCCATGTTGAACTTCTAGTGACCCGTGTGAAAGAGTATAAGAGCGATAACACCAAATTTAACACACCTGTTCCACATTTACACCCGAAACCTTGTAACACTAACAAGTCACATGACACTGTGGAGTGCAAATACCAAACTGGGCAGAATATGTCCATTTTCACTTTTGGGTGTACTCACTTTTGTTGCCAGCGGTTAAGACATTGATGGCTGTGTGTTTCATATATATAATTATATATATATATATATATAATATATATATATATATATATATATATATATATATCCAATGAGTGTTAAGTATCACATGCACTATACTTTTCGTACAAAATTTTGCATTTTTTTAATGGTAATAGTGAGTTAGGGTACGTCCACACGTGAATTTTCACACCGCTGGCGTTCCGAAAAACTCGGAACATGCACAATCTTCCGCCCAGTTTTTGGGTGAAAGCTGTGCTATTTAATGTTTATAGGACAGGCAAATCTGCATAACGGACAGAACTGTCCTCCAAAGCCATTGAAAATACAATAAAATACCGGTCGGGTGCTTAAACAGAATGATAGAAGCGAGTTCCAGCAAGAATAAAAAAACCAAAAATGGTCTTTCTTCTACACTAAAAACTAGGGAATGAAATTTTAAGGACTAGAGCGCTGAAGGAATACTAGCACTACAAATTACATGTGCTATATTATCTATGATTTATTAGTACAAAACTGTTTTGTACTAATAAATCATAGATAATATAGCACATGTAATTTGTAGTGCTAGTATTCCTTCAGCGCTCTAGTCCTTAAAATTTCATTCCCTAGTTTTTAGTGTAGAAGAAAGACCATTTTTGGTTTTTTTATTCTTACTGGAACTCCCTTCTATCGTACACTTCGGCGTCCTCGTGGAGCCGCCGGCGGGAATCAGGACCGGGAGCAGCTCTTCTCCAGAACCGGAGGATTATTTCAACCTGAAGCACTAATACGAGCTGTACCGTTTTACATACAGCAACAATAGGTGAGCACTTGACTGACATTCCTTGATATTTGTGTTCTCTGTGAAGGACCCGATTTGCGCTTCTTTTCTATTGCAGCTACAGTTACTCCACTTTTGTTCGGAAAGAGGAGTATTCTATTTTTTGTGCTTAAACAGAATCCGACCGGTATTTTGTCACTGCCATGTGGCCGTACCCTTATGTTTTAGTCATGGTTACATTTTTAGCCGTGACCTGAAACTTACCTAATCGATATTTTAGTGATATTTTTACAGGGATACTTTAAAATTATATTTCCACCACAAACAATCCCTTTCATATGCGAGATGCCACGCCAGTCAGCTGTTTTCTGTGAGCCTCTTTTCCAGCTGTATCCCAGCTTTGCCATATAATTGTACATTTCTGTATAACCAGTCACTTAGATAAGCCTCCTAAGACAAAAGGCACTGCTTGTTAGGAGGTTTTCATACGGCGTCTTTTGGGACATATTTTTGTGCGTATTTCGGGCATAATTTCGCCGAAATATGTGCAGATAAAACACCCAAACAATGCTACTACAATTCTCATATAGCACAATGTAAATTATGCATTGTCAATCACATGATGCATATTTTACACCCATAATTTTATGGGTGTCTGAACAGAATTGACATGTCAATTCTAGTAGGCGTATACTTTTCATAAAAGAGTTAAAGGGGTTGTCTCGCTACAATGATTGGGTTTTAATTTAAAGATCTTTAAAAAAAACAAGCAGCTTTGCAATATATGTTCATTACAAATGTCCTACTGATTTTGAGCTAGCCCTGTTAGTATTACTACATCAGCTTCTCAAATCTCTATAGCAGCCGACCTGTTGATCTTATCTTATGGCTGTCAGGTCTGAATGACTCATCACCTTTGAAGACAGGTCGGAGCAGAGAGCCCCTCCTGCACAGAATGCTTCTGGAGTGGAAGGAGGGGGAGGAGGACTCTGGCGTCTGTGTCCTGGATTAACCCTGTGTGTGCCTGCTTCCTCCTGCTCTCTACACAGATAGATGTGACAGCAGTGACCCTGTCTGTTACTATAATCATGATAGGTCTTTGGAACTGTGACTATACTAATACTATACAGATCAGGGGGCATGTGAATACTTTATGTTCTCCTGTATTAGGGACACATCCTGAGTATAGTAACACTGCCCTTGTTGTTGCTGGAGATGTGGAGACTTGTAAGCTAAGCAGGGGATATAGGAAACACTTGCATCCTCTCTGCTCTATTAGCACACCACTTCACACTCATAGATCAGCCCTCACCTGCAACAGAGCTAGGCAGACACACACAGGGTGAACTCTGAGAGCAACCCCCTCCCCCCCCCTGTATAGAAGTTACGTAGCTGCCTGTGGGCTGATGGGAGGGGGGAGAGGGAGCAGAACAGACAGACCAAGAAGCACGCCCCTCAGTTCAACTTACCAGGGACACTGACAGGCTGAAAGCTCGTAATGAGACAACTCCTTTAAGTATAGGAGGCAGACATTTGCGCTGTTAAAATTAAGCACTACGTTTGTAATTTAAACAGTACAATGAATGCGTATTGTTGCGCATACTGTACGCACCGCAATATGCTCTGTGAATATGGCCTTAGTTTCTCCTCATTTTGGCTCATAGAGGTCTTGGGTCAATGAATGCCCCTCTATAATATCAATGTGGCCTACTTTGGCAAATGGACAGGAGGGGTCCTAAAAGACTATCCCTTTAAGAAAAGTGCTAGTGAACCATGTCAAGTGCTATAAAATATCATGCTACTGACATTTTGCAGTGGCACCCTCTATACTCTCCAATATGGCACACCCTACATTACTTTCCCACATAGGCATCCCATGGAACTGCAAATGTGCCTCACTTTCTGCAGAAGAAAACAGCTGTAAATGAATACCATATGCAGTGTTGTGACATATACAAGTACACATACAAGTGTGAAACATTTTGTGCTTGGATGACATGTCCACAAAAACGTTGTTTTTAACCCTTTGGTGTCGTCTGCCATATATTTTCAGCAGGTGCTGCAGGGAGTTTATAGAACGGACAAGAACTAAGCCTATCTTGTAGTTCCTGGGTATCAAACATAGGCTTTTACTCCAAAGAGGCGATGAAGCTTGGCAGGTGCAGTAACAATAACAGGTGCTAAAATCTTGATGGTACTCTTTAAGTGGCACAGTTTTTAAAGGGATTGGCCGGGAGTTTAAAGATATCATAGAACACTATAAACAGTATTTATATTGAAAAGTAAGGGTATTCCACTACCTTCATGTGTTTCTTTTTTTTTTGCCTCCTTATTCATCAATCAAAAGAAACTTTCTGCTTGTGGGCGTGTCAACAGTTCCCCAACATATCTTCCTACAAGTCCCAGACTGCATTCCAATCTAGGATTTCCCTCCACCGCTATCACTGCTAGACACTGTGCTGACATAAGTATGCAATCCTCCCCAACTCTGTACTTGCTGTCATGATAATGATAATAGCTAGGACTCATGAGTCACTGTGTAAACTGTGCAGAGCTTCAGTCATCATTTTCATGATGGCAGTACACAACCCCCCAGCTCTGAACTGCTGTCCTCTGCAAAGATAAACAAACCGTTTCCCCTCCCCTGTAATTACTTCTATCACTTTCAAACTGCAGGTTGGAGCACTTGAATGCAGCCAGATTATTCTCTGCTCAGGTCACACCTACTACAGGGGAGTGTTCGTGAGCCTCGCTTCGCTTCAAAGCACACCAACTGAGTGATGACAAAATGTTCACTGAAGCCATGTGATCAATGAATGTCACATGGTTTACGGGCGGTAAGGGAGGACAGGGCTCTGTACTTGGTTCCGCATAGCAGGACAGGTAAATAGTTTTTAATAAGTATGAATTACAAATTTTAATATAATACAGTTGTAAGCCAACAAATTAAAAGATAGTCTAGGAGAACCCCTTTAATAGACGGTATAAATGGTGGTGTTAGGCCTTGTTCACATCTGCACTGGAGGTTGTAATAGGAACCTCTGCCATAGAGTCTGTAAAAAAAAACAAACGCAAAAAAATAATGCAGCATGTGGCACTATTTTTTCCATTCAAATGGTGGACACCCTGACAGACACCTAAAAGACCCCATTGAAGTCAATGTGATCCGTCAGGTGGCGTTGTTGACCGTAATCAAATGGATCAAGCACTGCTTTAATTTTTGTTTTGCTGATCCTGAGGCCTAAACGGGGATGTATCGCATTTGATACATTTTATTTTTTAACTTATTCTTATTTTCGGGCCCTAAGGGCTTGTCCCCACGACAAAGGTTGTTGGTCATTTTTCAGACGGTTTGCGGTTTTACAAACCGTCTGAAAACCATCATGCAATGCTCCCCCATTGATTTTTTTTTTATTTCCTTTTATTCAAAACTGCATTCAAGAAATACACTTAACAATAGATTATATACATAGAGCGATGACATGACAATACAATCATGTACAATTACATGTGGTGATTTATTCATCTTTCCAGGTAATTGTGTGTGATACATCAAGAACTGATAATACGGTTCCCTAGTGCAGTCTCTTCTTTTTACGTTTTTCAATCTTATAACATAAACTGTAACTTAAACTAAACAAACAACAAAGCGACTAGGTACTCCATTTTTGTATCTGCAAAATTGTACCATATGTCAAATCGTGGTGGAGGACCTAGTGGCCAGGTTCAGTTGATCCTCCTTGTTCTACATTGCTCTTGTCCGGACTCCCCCGCTCTCCTCCCCCCCTCCCTGAATGCTTGTCTAGATATGTCATCTCGGGTGTCCGCCCTTTCTTTCAATTTCCCGCTGTTTTTAAGTGTCTCGATCTATGTGGCCATCCCTTCCCCCATAGATTTTAATAGAAAATCCGTTCAGCAGTCCCCACTGCACGGATTTTCTACCGGACTTTTTTTTACACCACCTGGTTTTCGGGCAGAACATGAACATGTGGATGCAAAGGAGGGCGGCTTAAATCCACAAACAAAAGGTGTCCTCCTTTGTGCCAAAAAAAGACTAAATACGGGTCTGGAAATCCGAACGGTTTTTGGCGTGTAAACGCACCCTAAAAAGTATTCGTATAGGATTGAAAGGAAGTTAGATTTGCGCAGAACTCTTATTTTATTTCATTAGGAGTTCTGAGTACAAGCAAGCACACCACCCAGCCATACTCAGAAAGTGCTGTGCAAGTGCAATCTCCTCTCAGTTCTGCACAGAGACAATTTTTGGACCCATTCTCAAGATAGGTGTTAGTGCCAGAATACCCCCCCCCCCACCCACACCCCAACCCTGCCATCAGATATTTATGGCATATCCTATTGATATTTTAAAATCAAATTAAAGCAACTGGTATTATTTCTTAACCACAGGTTCCATTTAGATTCAGCTAACAAGGATCTCTATATATCCTTATTAAAAAAGAAAAGATTCAAAGACATATGTACCCTTCAATAAAAAGTATATTAACTACCAAAAAGCAAGGCTTCACATACCTATATAAAAATAAGTTATTGTTCTCAGATACAGCAACACAAAACTAATTTAACAAGTTTTTTATTAGGATACGTTCACACGATGAGTAAAATTTACTGCTGGATTCCGCCGTTTCACCGGCAGAATATTTCAAATAGTATTGAGTTTATGGTTGTTTTTTATGCATTTTCTTTGCCCGCGGTTTACAGTCACAAACGAGTCCCATTTTGTATGCGGATTCAAATTAAAAACCACATACAATTCTTTGGACGCGTTTTACACAAGGTTTTTAGCCATTCCCATTGACATCAATATTAAATTACCACTCATTTTTGAAAACTAAATAAATATTTTTTTATTGAGGTCAATGGGAATCATTTGCTTTTGGTTTTAGACGAGTATTTAAAGTTGGAATCTGCCTGGTTTATGACTTGAAATATTCAGTCATGTGAACAGTGCCTTTGGGTATGCTCACACGGCATAACTGAAGCTCTAAATTGGGGCGTAAATGCGCTGCAATACGCCCAAAGTACATCCCGCGATTACAGTAAAATAATTGAGAGCTATGATTATAGAGCATATTTTCCAACACGTTTTGCGTGCCAGGAGACATAAGTGACATGTCACTTCTTCTCGGAAAATGAAAGTGATGTGAACAGTGCAAATACCGGTCTGGAACGGCCCCTAAGGGCCGGTTCACATGGCTTATTCAAGCCGTAATTGCGGGACGGATTTCGCCCGCAATTACGGCTTGAATAAGGGGCGGTGCAGCTCCCGGCCCCACAGACTTTTATTATCCACGGTGCGTATCCCGCCGGGATAATGAACATGCCACTTTATCCCCGCCCGGTGGATTCGCCGGCCTCGGAGGAGAGACGGAATCCACAGTTCTCTATGGGATGGATTGCAGCGCAGTAGGCCGCGCAATACAGCTGAAATCCGTCCCTTCAATAAGCCGTGTGAACGGCCCCTAATAATAGTAAAACAACAAAAACTAAACATGCTATCGCCATAACTGCAGCAAAATAGAATTAACATCTAATTTCAATGTCCATGGTTGTAAGATTTGAAATCATAAATATCTAGATAATTCTGTGATTTACATCAGTCATAGAAATGTGATAACTATAGTAAAAATCAGGGCATTAAACCACTCATACTTTGCTTTTACCATTGTACACCCCCAGAATGCAGCTTTGGTTTAGTCCTTAAGCGATACCTTATTATAGTACTGGTCTATACCACGTCTCTACAGAGGGGGGTCTAAGGCCAGGCCCTCCTCGCTTTCTCCTGTACACAGATTAGGTAGAGGAGTAGTTGCCGGTGTGGAAATATGTTTTCCCGAGTAACGCGACCTGCCCGCGGTCTTCCCCGGGTCTTGCTCGGCTTAGGGCTCGCTGTAGCGGCGGCTCGAATTGCTGAAGGGCCCGGAGAGGAAGACGGACAGAAAAAAAAGAAAACCCGTGAGGCCTACATAGCGGCCATAGACAGGAGCAGGGAGCTGCTCAGGAGAGTGAAGGTAAACGGTGCTGGACATGGAGGTACAATGAACGTTTACATAGCGCCAACATACGGGGACGCAGGCGGCTAGTGATGGCGCCGCTGTGAGGGCTGTGCGGCCTAGTAATGTGAGCTATCCCCACAATGTCTCAGGACTCAACTGTCTGAAATAGGCCACAGGGCTCCAAAGGTGAAGGGAGCCTTGTGCCAGCGCCGCCCTGTGCACCTGTAAGGCGAGGCCGTAGGAGCATCCAGGCTGCACACAGGCTCCCATAGTGTCTGAACTGCATTTATACCATCTGATTACACAGTGCTGCGCCGAAATACGACCGCAAATCCACTGTGCGAGCATAGCCTGATTGTGCCGCAATGCACTGTGGGAGCATAGCCTGATTGTGCCGCGGTACGCTGTGCGAGCATAGCCTGATTGTGCTGCGGTACGCTGTGCGAGCATAGCCTGATTGTGCCGCGGTACGCTGTGCGAGCATAGCCTGATTGTGCCGCGGTACGCTGTGCGAGCATAGCCTAATTGTGCCGCAATGCACTGTGGGAGCATAGCCTGATTGTGCCGCAATGCACTGTGGGAGCATAGCCTGATTGTGCCGCAATGCACTGTGGGAGCATAGCCTGATTGTGCCGCTATTTACTGTGCGAGCATAGCCTGATTGTGCCGCGGTACGCTGTGGCGAGCATAGCCTGATTGTGCCGCGGTACGCTGTGTGAGCATAGCCTGATTGTGCCGCGGTTCGCTGTGCGAGCATAGCCTGATTGTGCCGCGGTTCGCTGTGCGAGCATAGCCTGATTGTGCGCAGTCCTGGTGGAGCAAGCCTGATTGTGCCGCGGTACGCTGTGCGAGCATAGCCCGATTGTGCGGCGGTCCGCTGTGCGAGCATAGCCTGATTGTGCCGCGGTTCGCTGTGCGAGCACAGCCGGATTGTGCCGCGGTTCGCTGTGCGAGCATAGACTGATGGATTGTGCCGCGGTTCGCTGTGCGAGCATAGACTGATGGATTGTGCCGCGGTTCGCTGTGCGAGCATAGCCTGATGGATTGTGCCGCGGTTCGCTGTGCGAGCATAGCCTGATGGATTGTGCCGCGGTTCGCTGTGCGAGCATAGCCTGATGGATTGTGCCGCGGTTCGCTGTGGACATAGCCTGATATTGTGCCGCGTTACGCTGTGTGACATAGCCTGATGGATGTGCCGCGGTTCGCTGCGGGACAGCCATGTAGCCTGATAGGATTGTGCCGCGGTCGCTGTCGCGAGCATAGCCTGATGATTGTCCGCGGTTCGCTGTGCGAGCATAGCCTGATTGTGCGCGGTACGCTGCTGCGACATAGCCTAATTGTGCGCCAGTACCTGCTCGAGCATGCCTGAATTGTGCCGCGTACGCTGGCGCGAGCATAGCCTAAATTTGTCCGGGGTTTCGCTGCGCGAGCATAGCCTGATTGTGCCGCGGTACGCTGCGCGAGCATAGCCTGATTGTGCCGCGGTACGCTGCGCGAGCATAGCCTGATTGTGCCGCGGTACGCTGCGCCGAGATAGCCTATTGTCCGCGGTACCTGCGCAGCATCCTTTTTTGTGCCGCGTCGCTGCGCGAGCATAGCCTGATTGTGCCGCAATACACCCGCAAATACGCTGCGCAAACATAGCCTAATTGTGCTGCAGTACGACCAAAGTACTTACCTTAAATACGGTAAGAGTATGTTCACACGGCGTATTGGGGCGCGTATAGTATGCCCCATAGACATGTATTGTCAGTGGCGCGTATTCGCCGCTAAGGCCTCGTTCACACGGGTTTTAATTTGCCCGGATTGGCGTCGTATTCCGCGCCGGATTTGTGCTGCAGTACGGCGCCAATCCGCGGCAGCAATTACGGTAATCCACTGCTCACATAGAGAACAGTGGATTCCGTCTCTCCCCCCGCTCGGCGAATCCGCCGCGGGGGAGAAAAATGACATAACATTATTTACGGCGCGTATGCGCCGTAGATGATGCTTTGTTTAGGGCCGCGGCGGGGCCCCGCCGGGCGCCGGGCCCCGCCCCCGTCCCGCCCCTTATTCACGGCGGGTTTTTGAGCTCATACGGCACACAAATCCGTCGGGGGAAAAAGCCGTGTGAACACGGCCTAAGAGTGCGTAAGAGTATGTCACACGCTATGGGGCGTGTAATATGCCCATAGACATGTATTGTCAGTGGCGCGTATTCGCCGTAATCCATAACTCTGTATGAGAGCTATGAGTTACTGTAATTGCAGTGCGCATTTCACCACATATTAAAGGGGTTGTATTGTTTGAACTGTTCGTGCTCTTCAGCTAATTCTCTGAGATTGAATTTGAAATCCAGGGGCGTGTCTCTCCTCTCAGCAGGCGGGTCTCTCCTTTCAGGAGGCGTGTCTCCCCTCACTGAAGCTGTGACATCATCATTGTGTGTGAAGCAGGAGAAAAGGAAGGTTGTCTGTAGAGGACTGCTATGCAGCCTCCTGCAGTGTTCTCATGTGTCTGCAGAGCCATCAGCTTCAGGCTCCACAAGCTCCTTGCTGTACTATAACCAGTTATACACACAGCCTGAACTGATGAAACACATGTGAGGAATGTACACTGCCCTCCTCCCCTCCTCCCCCTCTGTTATCAGGCAGGAGACTTTGTGACTGTGTTATATGGAGGGAATACAGGACATAAGACTGTGTAATATGAGGGGATCTATGAGTTAAATAGTCAGTAATTAGCCAGATCATTCACCATATAGCAGGGAGATGAGAAAACAGCCACCAGCCCTTTAAAATAGCTTGTTTTACGTAAGGTTAAACAGTTCAGAGGGGAGTAAACACAGAGTGTCAAGGCACCCAATCACAGTGCAGCCGGCGAGTCCGGTACGTTTGCTGTCTGGGGGGCGTATCTCAACAGACTGAATGAAATGTCAGTCAGCCAATCACAGTGCAGGGGGCGTGTCCAGGTGGTGGAATCCGACCGGGGGCATGTCTCAACAGGCTGAATGAAATGTCAGCCAGCCAGTCACAGAAAAGGGGGCGTGTTCCGACTAGCAGCTGCAAAAAATAGCTATTGATGCACCGTAAAGCTCATATCTGCTGTACTAAGTGATTGAGGTAATGCAAACCAATTACAAAAGTGCTTATTTTACTGTCCCCATAATCTGAACCCCTTTAAGCGCAATGTGTGGCGAAATGCGTGCCGGAATACGCGGCTAAATAAAGCCGTGTGAACATACCCTAATTCCTATACACTATTATTGAGAGCTCTATGATTACCATCAGTCTTCCCCGACACTCGCCAGGAGAAAGGAGTGGTCAGCGCCTACTTCTAAAACACCCAGCGCATTGCGGTGCATACCCCTAAGGGTATGATCACATGCCTGATTTTTTTTGCCGCATTTTCCGCCCCCAAAAAGCCTCGAAAATGCCCCTGGTTAATTTTTATTGTTTCTTATGGAAAACAACTTTGTAGTTCACACTTCAAAGTTTTGACACTGTTTTTCTGTGCTTCTATGGAAACTATCCCGGCCACTGCTGCTAGAGCCTTTTAGAGCTGAGAGAGGTGGTCTGAACCTAGGGAAGCTTGTGTACACAAGCAGGAGATAAGATCTGCTCTAAGGAACAAGGCCAATAGTAAATCAAAAATGCTAGTAAATGATAGGACCACAATACATAACACCGCCAACACATAAAACCCTTCCGAGACCTATCAGTAATAACCAAATTTTATTAAACCATGAAAATTCAAACAAAGCAAAAAGCATAAATACAAGAAAATATTTAATGGCTAAAAATGGGAATGCTATGCAACACTGATACCCTTGGATGTATTCATATTTATATGATATGACTAGTGCATGAAAATAGATCCTAATAAGTAAATATTCCCCCAAAAGGACACAATAATAGAAAGCATACAGACCCATCGGGCAGCACAAGGAACCCTTAGGCCATGTTCACATGGCTTTAAGCTGGACGTATTTCGGTCCGTAATTACGCGCCGGAGTGTGCAAATTACGGGCTGAAAACGGCCCAGTCATTACGGTAATCCACAGTTCTCATAGAGAACTATGGATTATGTCTCCTCTCCCTGCTCGACGAATACGCCGCGGGGGGAGATAATTGACATGTGAATTACCAGCGGTGTACACGCGCCGCTGGTAATACAAGTCTATGGGCCGGTGAGGTGCCGGCACCCCGCTCCCGCCCCCGTCCACACGGCGTAATTGCGGGGCGTAATTACGCCCTGCATTTAAGCCGTGTGAACCTAGCCTAAGGGGTCATTGGTTAGTATTAATAGGTCTTGGTAGAGTTTTGTGTGTTGGCGGTGTTCTGACTGCAGGGAAGCAAAATCAGAACAGCAATGTGTATGGTAATAATCTTTACGTACCTTTGCCTACATATTTAAAACTAATCAATAAAATGGGGATACCCTTTTAAGGTGTGTCGTTATCTCTGATCTTGTCAGTTGCAGCAGGAACCTAACTGTGTATCAGGGCTTGTCCCCACGGCAGGGTTTTTACCCCGGTTTTACAGATGGTTTTCGGTTTTGAAAACCATCTGTAAACCAGGTGACAACTTTTAACATTGACCTTAATGGAAAATCCGTGCAGCAGTCCCCACTGCTCGGATGTTCCACCGGACGGTTTCTTAGACCACCAGTGATCCAAAAACCATTGAGCATGTTCATTCTTCCGTCCAGTTTTTGGGCAGAATATGAACATGTTAATGCGAAGGGGGGAGGGCTTTTCTCTGCTAATCGCGGAGAAAAGCCGTCCTCCGGCGGCCGTGTACACGGCCCCTGAGGCTAGGTTCACACGGCGTAATTGTGGGGACGTATTTCGTCCGCAATTACGCCGTGTGCGCGGGGGCAGGACGGGAGGGCCGGCAGCTCGCCAGCCCCATAGACATTCATTATTCACGGCGCGTCCCTCTGAAGGTCTCACTGACTGTCATTCTCCCCAGACGTGTCAGTTCTTCAGCGCGTATTGTGCGCTGGGGGAAACAACAGATAATCATAGCTGTCAATGAGAGCTATGAGTTATTGTAATGTCGGCCCGTACTTCAGGTATATTGAAGCACAAGTACGCGGCGGACATTACCCCATCTGAACTCACCTTGAGGCTATGTTCACACGGCTTATAATGATGCCGTGTGGGCGGGAGCGGGGGGGCCGGCACCTCGCCGGCCCATAGACTTTCATTACTAGAAAATGACGTCACTTATCTCCCCCCGCTTCGGATTCGCTGAGCAGGGAGAGGAGACATAATCCATAGTTCTCTATGAGATCTGTGGATTACCGTAATGACTGGGACGGATTCCAGCCGTAATTCGCGCAGTACGGCGCGTAATCACGGACTGAAATATGGCCCATTTTAAGCCGTGTGAACATGGCCTTAGACAACAAGGTGCAGTAATTTGCTTATCCTGTAGCCCTGGGATACATTGCACAACAAAAACTATGTCAGGATCCTGTTCAACAGGACAAACAAATGAAATGGCCTCTGTGTAAAATATGGAAAGTGACAGACATTTGTCACACAAGGCAGATGATGTTTTGCTATGATGGAACCCCCCAATTTTAAACCTATGAATCAGACGTGTCTCACCTGTGTTGTGAATAGGTAATAAATATCAGTTGTGGGAATTGTCTCATTCTATTATTTTACAGAGCTACAGGCAGCTTTCAGGCTCCACTTCCTACTTAGGCAGGTCCACAGCAGTGATTGGCATATGAGCTCTCCTATTGATGGTGTGAGAGAGGGGGGCTGAGATGCCTTAGGTATGTAAGAAGTGAAATTGCTAGGACTTCAGTTTTCTCCTTTGCAGCCAGCATACAGCTGGCCCCCACTCCATGCTGCCTTCAATTCATATATTATGTTAGATGTGGGGAAGGGGTAAAGGAACTAAATCTAACCAAATTGGTCATGGGGACAGATCAAAGAGAACCTGTCAGGTAGTTTATACTGCCCTACAGGAAAGCAGGATGTGATAGTGGAAGAGAAGCTGGTTTATATGATGTGGAGCAGGATTTCTGCGTTCACACGGCAAAGGCAAAATACCGGTCGGATTTTCTGACCGGTATTTTATCTTTTCTTGGCACATAAAGGACGGCTTTTGTCTGCGGTTTGCGGATTCAAGCCGTCTCCCTTCACACCCACATGTTCATACCCGAAAACTGGATGGAACAATGAACATGTTCTATTTTTTTCATTACGCTGGCGGTGTCAAAAACCGTCCAGTGGTGTGGACTGCTGATTGGATTTCCTATTTAAATCAATGTAAAAGGTTGACAGTCACTTTACAGAAGGTTTTCAAAAACCTGTGCCGTGGGGACAAGCCCTAAAAAGCAGAGTAAATTCTGACTAGACTCTTTAAGTGACAAGAGGAGTCCTGGTTACCCCATCCACATACAGTGTGTGTACAGAGTAAACTGTCAATCACTGTAAGGGCTTGTTCACACGACGCTTTTGTGATCCGTTTTACGGATCTGCAAAACGGATCTAACAATTGTCAGTGTGATTAACATTGAGTTCAATGGCAAAAGCACATCGGTGTTCCACGGGAGATCGCCAATGCGTTTTTGAGAGCTCTCCTGCGCTGCACTTTTCGCATCCGCTTTAAGAATTGACATGTCAATTCTTATTGCGTTTTACGCAAGTGAAGGCCCATAGGAGATAATGGAGTGCGCTTTTGGCACCTGTCCAAAAGTGCTCCACACTCCGGGTACGTATCAGCGGCGCTTTGCATCCTGAAAGCGGATGCGAAAAGCGCAGTGGGCGGCCGGACGGGGCATCGGAGGTGAGAGGCGGCTGAACGGTGAGGTGCTGCAGGGAGATGGATGGATGGGGAAGTGAGGTGCTGCAGGGAGATGGCTGGGGAGGTGAGGTTCTGTAGGGGTATGGATGGCTGGGGAGGTGAGGTGAGAGAGAGACAGAGAGATTCTCTCCCTCTATCATATAACCCTATATATCACAGAGTTCAGCTTCTCTCCTCTATCATATATCCCTATATATCACAGAGCTCAGCTTCTCTCCCTCTATCATATAACCCTATATATCACAGAGCTCAGCTTCTCTCCTCTATCATATATCCCTATATATCACAGAGCTCAGCTTCTCTCCTCCATCATATATCCCTATATATCACAGTTCAGCTTCTCTCCTCTATCATATAACCCTATATATCAAAGAGTTCAGCTTCGCTCCTCTATCATATATCCCTATATATCACAGAGCTCAGCTTCTCTCCCTCTATCATATAACCCTATCTATCACAGAGCTCAGCTTCTCTCTCCCTCTATCATATAACCCTATATATCACAGAGCTCAGCTTCTCTCCTCCATCATATATCCCTATATAACACAGTTCGGCATCTCACCTCTATCATATATCCCTATATATCACAGTTCAGCTGCTCTCGTCTATCATAGATCCCTATATATCACAGAGCTCAGCTTCTCTCCCTCTATCATATAATCCTATATATCACAGAGCTCAGCTTCTCTCCCTCTATCATATAACCCTATATATCACAGAGCTCAGCCTCTCTCCTCTATCATATATCCCTATATATCACAGAGCTCAGCTTCTCTTCTTCTATCATATAAACCTATATATCACAGAGCTCAGCTTCTCTCTTCTATCATATAATCCTATATATCACAGAGCTCAGCTTCTCTCCCTCTATCATATAACCCTATATATCTCAGAGCTCAACTTCTCTCCCTCTATCATATAACCCTATATATCTCAGAGCTCAACTTCTCTCCTCTGTCACATCCTGCTCTCAGATAGGGCAGTATAGACCACTGAACAGGTTCCCTTTAGAGTCTCTTCCTAATGAAACTGTGCTATGTAAAAAAAAAAAAAAAAAAAAAGCCAGGGTCGCTACCGTTTTTTCTTAGTATCCACTTTTGTTTGACTCCAATAAATGCACCAAAAGCTGCATGTGTGAATCCAGCCTTATTGTACATTAGCGGTAATTTTATGCAAACAATTGTGAAACCACTTTTATACATAGTGACCGTGTATGAACAAGAATACATTGTAATATTATTTCATTATTGACTGGAAAGCCAGCCATATGGACACATCAGTATTGCCACACATTGCAAGTAAGAAATAAAAACATGGCGGGTTTCTGAGGATATCTGTAGAGGGTGCACATAAGAAGATCTATGATGAATAGAATTGCTTTGTATAATTATGTTAATTGTAAACTGGAATCTGGTCATTAAAGGGGTTGTCTCCTGTCAGAGTTTCATAGATGCATCCTGTCACTTCCTGGTCAGACTGTCTGTAATTTGCATAGGAGCTCTGTGCATTCACTCCGTGTATTCAACTCTGTGTTTTCAGTTTGCTAATTAGTTTAGATTAGCTTAGAAGCTTCTCTGAAACTGCTAGTAGGAGATTTATCTAAAGTAAACAGCAGTAATTACAAGATTTTATCTGAAAGATCAGATAAAAACAAGTTTTACTGCCGGCCAGCACAGAGCTGCTGCGACCTGTGTGATGACGTCACTCCCTGTTTTCACATAGAACAAACAGCAGGGGAAAAGGAGTTAACAGGTCGGTCACTGAGGGAACAGAAAGAGCCAGGGAGGTGATAAAATCATTTGTAGCTCCTTAAAGGGAATCTGTCGCCAATTTTTTTTTTTTAATTATTAAATCAAGCCCCTGA
This sequence comes from Phyllomedusa bahiana, assembly GCA_025379985.1. Classification (NCBI taxonomy): domain Eukaryota; kingdom Metazoa; phylum Chordata; class Amphibia; order Anura; family Hylidae; genus Phyllomedusa; species Phyllomedusa bahiana. The sequence goes on from JAODAL010001413.1 coordinate 203,196, forward strand.
TCCATATTCTTTTCCTCTCAGCCGTTTTTATTTCCTGATTGTAGATTTCTCTATTCGGCCGTCTGTATATGATTGTGGGGAAGACATTTTTGTTTGCACTGCTTTAACAGCAGTCAGAGAGATACTTTACAGCAGCTTCATGCCCATAGGATTCTTAAGACAGATTCTGTCCCATAGACTTGTATAGGAGAGTTTTCACTGTGCAGGGAGGGGAGAGGGGGGAGCTGTGACATCTCCTCTTGTGAATGGTGGATTCTGTGTTATCTGTACACAATGGTGTCTCCTTTCAGCTTGACCCTGCTTTTACTGATAATGAGCACACTGCTGAAAAGCTCTCTAAACCGAACTGGAAGTGTCAGAATATTATTAGGCCTAGTGGCCAAAGTGAAAACTACAGGACTTAGGAATTATTAAAAAAATACTGAAAGTGATCTGGAAAATTAAAAAAAAACATAACCAAAAATTCCTAAAAAATGTGTTGAACATAAAAATGTAAGTTAAACAAGAAGTCATTTTTGATGACACATTCCCTTTAGCAAAAAAAGATGAACAAAGCAATATATTTGGAAAATGTCTTCATTTAGTGTTCCCTACATTTTGAAAGCTGTTCTTTGTAGTGAGACAACCCCTTTAAGTTGACATGACAAGTTTTTGTTACTTTTCAGGATGAAGTGGGCTCTCCGGGCATAGTGGTGGGTGTTTCTGTAGATGGACAAGCGGTTTGGTCGGAAGGTAAGTTTGACAGAACTGTGATTATCGGATATCTGAATATAAAGATGGGGTAGGCGGCATAAAAGACATTTGTTTTTGTAAAACATGATTGCAACAGGATTTTCTGTTATGAAAACGTAATAAGTAAAAATGTGAAATAGAGAAGGCATTTGTATTACACAGGGGGTTTTGGTACGCCTTGTCAAACATTACTGTGTTTCCAAAATACATAAAGCTAGGTTCTGTTTGGTTTGGGTTTTTTTCTCCACTTATTTGTTATAAGCCATAGCGCAATTTATTTTAAAACACATTTTAAGGGGTAATAATAAACTAGACCCCTGACCATATGTCCTAGTAGAACATATGAACATCATAAAGGCAGAGCGGGGAGCCACTATTTAAAGGGGTATTCCCATCACGTTCATTAGCTTTAAACAGGTAGTTAAAGGGGTTGTCTCGCTACAATGATTGAGTTTTAATTAAAAGATCTTTAAAAAACAAGCAGCTTTGCAATATATGTTCATTACAAATGTCCTACTGATTTTGAGTTATCTCTGGTAGTAGGAGTGCATCAGCTCCTCAAATCACTATAGCCACCACCTGTTGATTTTTCTCTCACTAGCTGTCAGTGCTGGTGACTCATCAGCTTCTCAATACAGGTCAGAGCACAGAGCCCCTCCTGCACAGTATGAGGCCACTTGTGATGTTTCTGTACGGGAGAGCGAGGGAGGGCTCTGGCTTCTGTGTCTGTGTAGCTGTGCTGCCTGGATTAACCTTGTTCCCTCCTGCTCTCTACACAGATTGAGGAAAGCAGAGGTTAAGCTGATCTGTGGTCCGTAGGATGTGACAGCAGTGAAGTGTGTTACTATAATCATGATGTGTCTGTGGAGCTTTGACTATACTAATAGAACAGATCAGGGGGCATGTGAACGGTTCATATCCCTCCCTGCTCTGCTGTATTAGTGACACATCGTGATTATAGTAACACACTTCACAGCTGCCCTGTGTCTGTTCTGACAGGGTTTGTTTGTTGTTGCTTGAGATGTCCGTGGAGATTTGTATGCTAAGCAGGGGGTATAGGAACCTTTACATCCCCCCTGCTCTGCTATTAGCATACACAGCTTCACAGACCTCTCCACACTCATAGATCAGCCCTCTCCCTGCTGTCTCCTGACTCTGTGGAGAGGAGCAGCAAGAGCTCAGCCACAGCACAGTGCAGCTGATCCAGCAGTGAGCAGCCTGCAGCAGACCTAGGCAGGCACACACAGGGTTAACTCTGGCAGCAAACCCCCTCGCCCTTCCCCTGCTGTATAGAAGTTACTGCAGTTGGAGGAGGAGAGCTGTCTGTGTGCTGAAGGTAGGGGAGAAGGGGGAGGAGAAGAGGCAGACAAGAAGCACGCCCCTGAATTCAAAAATCCTATGCTGCCAGACACATTGAGTAGGCTGAAAGCCTGTAGTGAGACAACTCCTTTAAAGATAAATAAAGACTATTAAAGAGGTTTTGCCACAAAGTAAAATTCATCATTATTAAAAATTCTGTACCATTTTTGTTTAGTGATCCATAGTGTACAGCTCATCTCCAGGGGATATGACTAGTCCTGGCCACACATGCTCAGACATCACCTCTCTTCTCAGGCAGCACTGTCAGTCTATTCCCTGCTTAGTAATCACACACACTCACTGCTGAGCGAGTGTTCAACCTCAGGTGCGGTCATTCTACTCCTGTCCTCTGTACTCCATAGTAATTAGTCAAACAGTGCAAATAAAAAAAAAAAGAAACCTCAATAAAGCATGTGCATGGAGAAAAAGAAATTCACGATTGGCTCCTGCAAAGATTTGAATCTAGGACCCCTATGCTGAAAGGCAGGAGTTTTAACCGCGTTGACTACATTGTAGCTACTCACAGCTCTTCACATAAACATACCTTTGTTTGACCAGAGTGAACACACTGTTGGGAAGGGCATGGTGATGTCAGCCTGCTGGGTCACATCATATGCAGTTGAAACAAATCATACACGCCCCCCTTTTGAGCACACTGAAAGCTGAAGCAGGACACATCAGGAATGTAATGCCTTTATGGCAAAACTTTTAACAAATACATTGTGGTTCTGATTTTGCTTAATTTCAGAGTGAGGTCATTTACCTCCTGCCTGTGTACACAAGCTTCCAAAAATTAATGACTATCTCTCTTGCTCTAGCAGCCCTGGCTGGAGGTGGTGCCGCACTCTGCTGTGTCTTATCAGCAGCACAGGAGCTTATTTATCCTTCTTCCTGACAAGCTCTGTAGCCTTGTGTCCTGCTGTTAAAACCTCTCCATCACCAATCTTCCACTAACAGACTCACCTATGACTAGCAGAGATGAAATGTCAGTCACAGCTGAAGAACCACCCAAACCTGTAGAGGCAGTGGAAGCCTTTGAGTAATTTCACACGGCTGATATTGACGTGGTTTGGGAGCGTTTCCTCGCCCAAGATATTGTAAAAAAGCCTCCCAAACGGCCCTAGTTAATTTTCATTGATTGCTATGTAAAAATCTGTTGTAGTTGACACATGACAAGGTTTTTTTGTGCGTTTTAGGAACTTATGTGGTCACTGTTCTGGGCACTGAAAAAGAAGTGTCGTCAATTCCCCATAGGAATCAATGGAGAGGTTCAATACCTCGTCCACATCCTCAGCGTGTTTTTTGACTCGTTTTTGGCGCAGTTTCCGACGCTGTTTTTGCCTTAGCTATTAATTTGTTGGGTATGTTTAAGAAAGAAAACTGTGTTGGAAAACCTCGTCCAAAACCTGATCAAAACCTCGTCTGAAACAGCGCTGCAAAACCTTATTGGAAACCACCAGGGGAAAACCTGATCAAATCCTTGTCAAAAACTTGTCTGAGAAGTGCTGCATTGAGATTTTGACGCTGAAAATTAAGGGCGACATGGCGACATACTACGGTTCTAGTGCGCCTTGCTTCCCGAGATTGGGTGCATTACAGGCGCTATGTAATGCACCCAGGAGTGGCGTGTTGAAGATTTAAAAATGTATGAACAGGGCTGCGCCTGATATCGGGCTGAAAAGACGCCAGACATCTGCCGCAGCCCTGTTCATAAATGTCGCCATAAGCCTCCAAATCAGCCATGTGAACAGACCCTTAGGCATGATTCACATGGCGGATTTCGCCGCGGGTTTTGGCGCGGTTGCCGCGGCCAAAACCTCGTCCAAACCTCGCCTCAAACTCCCGTCTCCCGGCGCAGTTTTGTGGCGCGATCGCGGCGAGATTATCGCCGCAGGTGGTGCGCGATCGCGGCGAGGTTAGCGGCGAGGTTTTCCCCCATACAAATTAATAGGCAGGGCAAAAACCGCACCGAGAATCGCGGCCCAAACGCGCACCAACCACGCCGAAACCCGCGGCCAAACCCGTGGCGACACCACGCCAAAACCGCTGCGTGTGAATATCAACGCGGTTTCCCATCGGAAAACATGTAATGAACTGGGGGCGTTTGGGGCGCGATTTGGACAAGGTTTTGGCCGCGGAAACCGAGCTGGAACCTGCGTCCAAATCAGCCGTGTGAACATGCCCTTAAGGTGGCCGTGAAGAGCATGCTCTGTGAAACAGCCAGATGGGAAAACCCCTTTATGAGTGACTCTAGTTTTCCTGGACTTGGCCAGCCTACATGTTACATTATTGGCAGTGGATGGTGGTAATAGCCGTGGAGAAGTCAGACCTATGGCAATCCACTTTTCGATGAGCTGGCTTCTATTTAAAAAGGGGCAATAAATTAGGGAGAGATTGGAGCCACACTGCATCTTTAAGGCATCAAAATCCAGAAAATGAAATGAACAACCCATAGAGTGCAAATCTAGAAAATAATAATAAAAAAAAGGCAAATGACTGTACTAACCGATGTATGTGCTGAACATAAGAGTTATGCATGTTGTGAACAGAGCCTAACCTGTACTGTAGGAGACCCGCAAGACATTATAACATGTTTTGTAAATGCTAAAATGCCATTATAAAGCCTCTCTATAAGTAGCAGCAAGACTATAACAAGGGTTTGTAGAGGTTAAGACCGCTCTAAGATTTACAGGGCTGGCATTCAAATTATTTGTACAATCCATATAATAACTTAAGCAGTCTTGAATGCTGTGCTTCTTTTCTGTAGGGCTTGGGTTTGCTGATGTGGAGAACCGGATTCCATGTTCACCAGACAGTGTTATGCGTGTAGCCAGTATCAGCAAATCCTTTACTATGACGGCAGTGGCCAAACTATGGGAGGAGGGTCGAATAGATCTAGATGCACCAGTGCAGACGTATGTACCGGAGTTTCCAGTAAAGGAGTTTGAAGGTGAAAAGGTGTGCACATTGCCAGAATCAGAATTGTTTTACTGTTCAGAAAGTTAAAATTCACAATACAGTTGCATTATTATAACCAGCTAATATCCAGAGTAATCGCTGTGTGCAGCACAGACAGCGTATGCACGGGCCAGGAATGTCTCAGTGAGGTCCTGGTAGGTTGTGAAAGGTATCTGGAGCCATGCTGACTGCATCCCACAGCTGCTGGAGGGTGCATGAAGGAAGCTCTACAGAGCAAACATGATGATCCCGGTGGTCCCACCAATGTTCAATTTGGTTCAAGTGTGGGGAATTAGTCGGCCAGGTTAGTACTTGGAAGTCTTAGTCATGCATTTCCAAACAATGTAGAACTTGTTTTCACTATATATTTTTTCCTGTTTGACATATTTCACTTTGTTTTTCTGTAGAAGAATATCATCTTTATCAAGCTGCTTTCACCTTCCAGTAAAAATAAAGCATAAGAGTGAATAGCATCTACTTTGGTCTCCATGGTATAGAGCCATCTGTTTTTATGTGTACGATTATACACTATGATTATAGATTGTATTATATATGATTATATATATATATATATATATATATATATATATATATATATAATGGTCTATGATTATAGCAATATTAAAGTTCCACTATGAGTGTATGTTCACACGGCTTATTTTGGGCCGCATTTCGCCACGTATTGCAGGCGTACTGCGCTCGAATACGAGTGAACTGCGCCCCAATCATTCCGGTAATCCACAGTCCTCATAGAGAACTATGGATTACACCTCCTCTCCCCGGGCGTACAATGCGATTGTATTGTACGCGCGGGGAGATAATTGACATGTCATAATTGATAAGTAATGCTTGTCTATGGGGCCAGCAGGTTGCCGGCCACCCCGCATCGCGGGAGTACCCGCCGATAAGCCCGACTCCCGAAGACCCGGCGTAATTGCTGGCCGTACTGAACGCCCGCAATTAAGTCATGTGAATATACCCTAATTGTGTTCTCCTACCTAGTCTGACATAAACATGGAGAAATGCATGGAGACCATGGGTGGGCAGATTGATGTTGCTGCATATAGACTTATAAAAGACTAAATATCTGATCCTTGGTTGTATATGATAATACATTTTTCCACACAGGACAAAGATTATTGAAGTGGCCAATCTCCTCATGTTTCGGATTATGTGATAATTTGTAACATGGCAGTGTGGCATTATGGATATATACTAGACTTGAAGTGTTAGTCGATGGCTATATGTGGAATCCATACAAGCATAGTATATCTGTGTGTATTTAGATGTACCTCATAAGACAGTTGTTTCTCTATTCAGTAATTTAATATTGAGCTGTACAAGCTTTTTCAAAGTGTGCTTATTTCACTTTCAGGTGACGATAACAACCAGGCTGTTAGTGTCACACTTAAGTGGAATCAGACATTATGAAAAGGATATCCAAAAAATCCTGAAAAAGATTGGAAAGAAATCATCAGAATTGACTGTGTCAGGGAAAACACCTTTGAAGGATACTGGATCACCTAAAGCAGAAGATCAGCGCAAACTCAAACCACTGGATACTGCAAAGTCCCAGAAAAATGTATCTTTGGAACCTGAAGAGTTTTATATCAAGGACAAATTTAATAGCGTGATTGATGCATTAGAACTTTTTAAGAATGATCCTTTGGTGTTTAAACCTGGTAGGTGACTTGACATATACTGATCAGACTGACAAAGCCGAGCTCCGTTATCATTCAAAGTCGATAAGACTGACAGAGCTTGGTAATCTTTGTCAGTCTTGTAGACTTTGAATGAAGCAGCAGGGCACATGTTTGAGCGCTTCTCTCTTAAAACACATTCCCACTGTGCATGCTTAATGAGGAAGAACAAAGGATAGGGCCCACATTTTAGTGATTGTGGGGCTCTTAGCAGTGAGACCCACTAGAATCAGGCATTTATCACCTATCATAAATTTATATCTTGGGGAAACACTTTAACAAGTTAGTTGAGTTGTTCTGTGACGGCTGGTGCCACAGCCCATCACCAGGACCGCGGTCGCGTTCGCCCCCATGCTCCCGTCATGTCTCGCACTGCGGTCCAGACCTTGGGCCGCAGGCACATCCACTCCTGGCCTGCTGTGCGGATACTTACCCAGCCACATCCTGCTTCCTCCTGCGCTCCTCTGGGCTTTCCTCCGCTGCGAGATGCACCTACCCCTGCCACGCATGCCGCTTGTCTGTATTTAAAGGACCAGCGCGCTACAGGTAATTCTTCCTCTACCAATGCGCGTCGGGCAGGGGCTTTTTAGGGATGCCTCTTCCTGACGTCCACGGCAGTTGTTGGTGTCCATATCCTTGAGACGGTTTTGCACGCACTTTCTTGCAAGCCTTCTCAGCGCTATTTTCTGCGACAGACCTGGCTACCTGCCTGAGCTTCGTCCGCTGACACTGTTCCTGCCGTGCTTGCCTGTCCGTATGCCTTGCCTGTCCGCATGGTTCCAGCGTGTTCTGTGTCACCATCTTCAACTGTCACCGCTAGTGTCTAAGTCAGGTGTAGTGACCTGGGGGTTACCTGCAGCAAAGTTATTCCCACTTTGCGACGGGTGCCGGTGAAGACAAGGGCCTCTTAGACTCCGCTCCTTGGCATCGGCTTCACCAACTCGACGCAGTGACCAGTGGATCCACCATCCTCTCCTCTGAGTAGCGTGCCATGTTCTTTCCCTAGAAAGATAAACCTGGCAAGCCATGCATTTTCACCATACTTTCCGCTGTATCACAATTTGCTACAATGATTATATATGGAATTTTAGGTAAAATTTACAATATATAACAAGAAGAGGAAAAGGTATAGAGGCAGGAAAGATGCTAGAAACATGGAAACAGAAGTATCTCTGTGTTAAAATGCTATTGTATGAAATATTTTATAGTCTCTTGGCTGGCTAAAATCTCATGTCTAATGCCACCCTAAGGGCTTGTTCACACGGAGTTTTCACTCTGTGTTACAAGTGTTTTGTAGATCCGTCTTGGGGACCGACAGAGCGGACCCCAAGACGAATCTAACAGCAGTGACTTTATCACTGCTCGCCATTAGGAAGACGCAGCGGCGTTCACATGAGAGATCGCCGCTGCCTGTTTCAAAAGCGCAGCTCGGCTCTGTCTTGCAAAGAATTGACATGCAATTCTTTTCAAGATGGACCCGAGCAGCGATTTTGAAACACGCAGCGGCGACCTCTCATGTGAACGCCGCTGCGTGTCCGTTATAGCAAGCAGTGATAAAGTCACTGCTAATTGTTAGATCCGTCTTGGGGTCCGCTCTGTCGCCCACCGTTAGATGGGTTGTATATGTTATTACAATTATTATGCAGACAACGTCATCATCAAATGCAAATTGGATTGTTGCAGCAGTATACTTGCATAAGAGAACTTAAATAACTAAAATTTACCTTGATGTACTTATTTTTATTTATAAGTAATCAATTTTTACTCAACGGTAAATAATAGGACGCAAATCCATTGCAAAATCAGTTACAAACAAGTAACTGGCCGTTTTACATTGATTTTAATGGGAAATACGTGTCGTCGTTCAGACGACACTTATTTCCGTTCCGCCACAAAAACAATGTGCATGTCAATTATTTCCGGATGGATTCACCAACTATAATGAATGGGGATGGGGTGTCCGTCGGGAAATCAGTTCCCAATACGTGCCACACTTAGTGGCACTTATTTGAAACTGATTTGCACCTGATTTTGGAACGTATTTACGATCGGCAATCCAACGTAAATACGTTCTGAAATAAGCCGTGTGAACATTGCCTTACACTCAGCATAATTGGTATAGTTACTTTTCTTGTATTCTTTTTCTTTGGTCACTGCTTGACTATTTATTCTAATTTTATTCTTTTTCTTTTGTCACTGACTATTTATTCTAATTTTGTTGCATATTTTTCTCTCCAGGGTCACAGTTCCTATATTCCACCCATGCATGGACATTACTAAGTGCTGTAGTAGAGCGTGCCTCAGGACGCAGGTTTGTGGATTACATGCAGCAGATGTTTAAAGATCTGGGCATGAGTAACACTCTGCCAGAGGAACATGAACCAATTATATACAACAGAGCAAGGTATGTGCAATCCAAACAGATAAAGGAAATACAGGCTGCAAAAAATCTAAATTATAGGGCTTCCTCTGCATCATTAACAGAATGGGCACCATGCACGGAAAATGCTAACCAGCATACACATATGTAAGCGTCGATTAGTCAACATTAATCTATTTTCTCTTAAAACTAACAGCAGTACAACAACTGGGTTATTCTGCCCCTGTGAACTTGCAGAAAAAATTGAACTTTTCATAAGAATGAATTAATCAGTACCCCAGTAAATGCCAGTGTGACCCCGCCTCAGGGGTGAAAATTCTAAAACAACCCATTACTAATAGGGGGAGGATAACTGTGATGCTGGTAGGAAAAGGGAAAACAGATTAATGTTGAATAATCAATGTCAACCTTAAGTCCTATCAGCCGCTCAACAAATGGGAATGTTGTGGATGGGAACAAAGGTTATATATATATGTGTGATCCTTTGTGTCTCCATTTTAATGTATTAGTTAGTATATACCTCACATATACATATAGTAGGCACATACCTAGTAATACAGCATATAAAAGCTGTATGTATATCTCTTGTCACTAATGTGTTAAATTATATAAATTTATATGCCTTTTGCTGAGAGAAATAAGTATTTGATCCCTCTGGCAAACAATGGCAATGTGCTTCTTTTTGAGCCACTCCTTTGTTACCTTGGCTGTATATTTTGGGTCATTGTCTTGCTGGAAGACCCAGCCACAACCCATTGTTAATGTCCTGACGTAGGGAAGGAGGCTGTCACTCAGGATTTTATAGTGCATGGCTCCATCCATTCAAAGTTGATGCGGTGAAGTAGTTCTGTGCTCTTTGCAGAGAAACACCCCCAAAACCTCCATGCTTGACAGCAGGGACGGTGTTCTTTAGGTCATAGGCAGCATTTCTCTTTTTTCAAACACGGCAAGTTGAGTTAATGCCAAAGAGCAAAATTTTTGTCTCATCTGACCACAGCACCTTCTCCCAATCACTCACAGAATCATCCAGGTGTTCATTGGCAAACTTCAGACGGGCCTGCACATGTGCCTTCTTGAGCAGGGGGACCTTGCGGGCACTGCAGGATTTTAAACCATTACGGCATAATGTGTTACCAATGGTTTTCTTGGTGACTGTGGTCCCAGCTGCCTTGAGATCATTAACAAGTTCCCCCCCGTGTAGTTTTAGGCTGATCTCTCACCTTCCTCATGATCAAGGATACCACACGAGATGAGATTTTGCATGGTGCCCCAGATCGATGTCGATTGACAGTCATTTTGTATTTCTTCCATTTTCTTACTATTGCAACAACAGTCGTCTCCTTCTCACCCAGCGTCTTACTTATGGTTTTGTAGCCCATTCCAGCTTTGTGCAGGTCTATGATCTTGTCCCTGACATCCTTAGAAAGCTCTTTAGTCTTGCCCATGTTGTAGAGGTTAGAGTCTGATTAATTGAGTCTGTGGACAGGAGTCTTTTATAAAGGTGACTATTTAAGACAGCTGTCTTTAATGCTTGTAGCGAGTTGATTAGGAGAGTCTAACTGATCTGTAGGAGCTTAACGGTTGGTAGGGGATCAAATACTTATTTCTCTCAGCAAAATGAAAATAAATATATAATTTATACAATGTGATTTTCTGAATTTTATTTTTGATATTCTATCTCTCAATGTTAAAATTAACCTACCCTTAAACTTATAGACTGTTCAGGTCTTTATCAGTGGGCAAACTTACAAAATCAGTAAGGGATAAAATAATTATTTCCTTCACTGTATGGGTGGTGGGGAGAATCTAGCAGCTAGAGAGTAATTGCCCAGATCCTTCACATAGAGCTAGCAATGTGAGAGGCACTTAGAGAGCTCAGGCAGCCTTTATTACACAACTCAGGGGGTAGGGAAAAACAATGAGAACATAGACACAGATAGAAGCCAACACAGAAAGCCAGTTTCAGTTTCATTTTCACACTTCTCAGAGGGAAGACAGTGCAGGACAGCCAATCACAGCACAGGGTGTGTGTCCAGCACAGGGGGTGTGACCCGACCAGGGCTGAACTAAATTTCAGGCAACCAATCACAGCAACGGGGTGTGGCCAGACCCCAGACATCAGGTTTAGCTCTAGACACTCACAGATTAGCTCGTAGCTGCTTTACTAAATGATTTAGGGAATACAAATCAATTACAAAAGTGCTTATTATTACTGTCCCCATCATTACAGACATGATCTTTGTACTGAGAAAACCCCTTTAACCTATAATGATTGAGAGAGTACAAGATCAAAGATGCTGCAACCTCAAATCTGTCACACATCACACTTCTGTATTCACCGGACAGAAAAAAAAATGTTGGGGTGGGGAAGTGTCTTCCTGGCCTTTATAGGAGTGTTAATTGATTAATTCTCTTTAAACGTTTCATCCGTCTAACTAGTTCACAGGACAGCAACCACGTGTTGTGCTGCTTGTAGGGCATAAGATAATCTGCATTTATACACTACTGTCGTAAAATATTTTGTAAGCAGCTACGTACCTTTACACTGGGGCTATAAATGGCTTACACAATATTTTAAGATTACCAGTGTAACAGTTATATTATTGTATAAACACTGGTCATTAATTTTTACATCCTTTATTTCTATGACTTCAGAGCAGTTTTAAGTAGGATATAATCCTCAGCATGCGAGGAAATGTAAGCTTTTATAATACCCTTTTTTTCAGTACAGTGGTCAAAATATAGTATAAAATATTTGGAAGAAGCCTGTCTGCAGCCTTTAAAAAATGCAGAGCCATCCCAAACTTAACCAAGCCAAAAATTCCACTAAGACTGATTACTGGTTGCTCTGTCTGGGGAACAGCATCCATGTTGTTTTTATTTTAGCACGGCTGCAATTCATAGATCTCACAGTATGCTGTATGGTAACCATTTTCCAAACTAACACTTCTATTTCAAGTCTGCTGTGTACATTGCAGGATACTGCTGTGTGGCTGCATATGCTAGTATGTTTTTAAAAATTATTTTTTGTAATAAGAGAAGTGTGTTTTTAAATTTGATTCTGTGCCTCAATATTCTTTAATACATTCAGACTTTTGTTGACTCAGCTGCTTGAAGCGTAGGAGGGCTGGAAATTTGGAGAGCCATAGCACAAAGGAACCTAAAGATCTCCAATTCTGATATGGTGATGCTAAAACGGAAAGGGGGATTGTACATTTTACTCTGCTAGATGACCCGCTGAGTAAAGGTTGATGCACACCACACTGCCAAGTGCACAAACCTTGTACAATAGCACAAACAGAACACTGCGTGTGATACCACCCTTGTATGACATGTCACAATAAAACATGCCTTATCTTAAAGGGGTTTTGCCACGATGTAATGTTGACGTGGGATCCTCCAAAATGGGTATTTAATCACTTTTCTAAATATATGTGGTTACAAAAAGTGAAGCCTGTGAGAGTTACAGCATTGCTCAGTCCACCTTAGTTTCCTGAAAGTTTACATTAGACTAACAGGAGCTGATGTGGCTGCGGCTTGCGTGTTTGCACTACTTATCTGATGACAGGGAACATGAAGGAGCTTGCAAGGGGCTGTGGAGAAAGTGCAGTGTATGAGGCTGTCTGCTGTATAGAGAATACACTGTTGTAATGTTATTATTTGAGTAAACTTTAGAGACACTTCCTCACTCTCTGCTCACCCCCTCCCTCTCACCCCTGCAGCCCTTCATGACTCAGCATGCTTTGTTTATATTCTCCCCTGAGCAGGTAAGAGGTAAGGAACTCACTTTGTGGCAAAACCCCTTTAAACTGGACGCATATGCAGGCAGGGTTGCTAACCATCCGTAATGTCCTGGACAGTCTGTGAAACTAGTAGACTTTTGTGCAGTGTTCATTTTAAAAAAAGATTGATCTGAGTATACAGTTTTTTGGAAGCTGGATGTTTGCCCAATATATTGTGACTGAGATTTAGCATTTTACCCTTTCCAATAACTGCAGCATTATGTTGTAGCTATAAAAATACATCACTTATGATCCGTATGATTTTTCAATTTGGCAGTAAAGAAAATGTAGGGTGTCTGTGATTTTTGGATAACTAACCATGACATATGAGATTAGAGAATGCTAATAGTTACACGGTATGGTTATTATTTTTATCCAATGGAGGAGAGCGGGTGTGGTTAGGAGGAATGGGGATGGCAGAGGGTTAATATTACAACTGATTTGCCCCTAGGGTACAATACGAGCAAATCTGCTGTAAAAGAAAAAAAATCCTTTCTGAACCCAAGTGGTGATAAGACTGGATCAACATTTAGGCTAGAATTGCATATGTTTAAAGGAAACCCTTTTTTTTTTTTTACTACTTAAAATCAATTATGGATACATGTTTTTTTCTTAGCCATTTTTGTTTTATGATCGTAGATTTTTTAATGTTGTTGTCTGTATTTGATTATGAGGTAGTATAATGTTGTATCGTGTTAGCCACTGAAAGTAGTAGAAGAGTGAAGAAATCAGGTGTTTCCTTTTAGAGGCTAACAGTATATTTGATGGCAAACTTTCGAAAGTACTAGCTCTCTTCTTCAGCAATTATGTTCTACATATATATATATATATATATATATATATATACATATATATCATATTATATATATATATATATATATATATATATATATAATGTAGAACTTCATGTCTGAAGAAGAGAGATAGTATATGAAACATCAGTATACTTGCTACTTGTCACTAAATAGCCCCTACAAAGAAAAGTGACTGCAGAGTATAACGTATCACCATCTCATGCATATTAAATTTCAATAGATTTAATACACATGTTGTGGTGATACGTGGTTATGGCATGGTTGTATTATTTAGTCACTATGTGGTGGTGATACGTGATATTCTGCAGTCACTTTTTTTTGTAGGAGCTATTCACTGAAGGTAGCGGGTATATTGATTTGTAATAAGAATGTGGTGGTGATACGTGGGAGATCGTCATACCTCATTCTCTTCCCCTTCCCTGCACACTGACTTCTTCCCAGGTCACAGTGGTTGTCTAGAAAACTCTCTTGTAGAAATCATTGGGTCTGCTCCTTTTCATGGGTTCTTATGCGCAGGTAGCTGCTGTAAAGCATCACTCTAAATGCTGTTAAAAGAAACTCATGCATGATGGCTGCCCCTCATAATCAAAGTAGAGGAGTGAAGAAATCAGACAATACCTTTTAGAGGCTGAGTATATTTGATGGTAAGCTTTCGACAGTACTAGCTCTCTTCTTCAGACATTGTTATATATATAATGTCACTAGACAAGCAATGTGACCTGGGAAGAATTCAGTGTGCTGGGAAGAGGATGAGGTGTGACGATCTCCCACGTATCACCACCACATTCTTATTACTAATCAATATACCTGCTATCTGTCAGTGAATAGCCCCTACAAAGAAAAGTGACTGCAGAATATGACGTATCATCACCACCACATAGTGACTGAATAATACAACAATGCCATAACCACGTATCGCCACAACATGTGTATTAAAAGTCTATTGACATGTACTATATATGAGATGGTGATACGTAATATTCTGCAGTCACTTTTCTTTGTAGGGGCTATTCACTGACAAGTAGCAAATATATTGATGTTTCATATGCATGTGGTGTTGGTACCTGGTTATGGCATGGTGGTATTATTCAGTCACTGTGTAGTGGTGATGCATATTAAAAGTCAATACACCTGCTATCTGTCAGTGCATAGCCCCTACAAATAAAAGTGACTGCAGATACATCCATATTACTATCATACCATAACCACATATCAACAACACATGCATATTAAAAGTCAATATACCTGCTACCTGTCAGTGAATAGTCCCATAAATAAAAGTGAATGCACAATATCACAATGCCACTACACAGTGAGAGAATTCCAGCATGCCATAACCATGTTGCACCACATACATATTCAATGTCAAGATACTTGCTACCTGTCAGTAAATAGCCCCTACAAACCAATATTACCACCATGCCATAACCATTCTCTCTCTTTTTTTTTCTGTTTCTCTCTCCTACCTACCTGTATTTCTATCTGTGCCTCCCTAATACAATCATGGTTCTGCACAGCCAGTGTCGCATACATAACAGCCCTATAATTTGTACACATATCTGAGATGTACATGATTGGGCATGGCACAAAAATGCATTAAATTCCAAATCTGATGAGACCAGGAAGGCACATGGACATTTTGACACCTGAAATGATGAAACAAATGTGAGAAATGCTTTCTGGTCCCCCTCTACTGCTCTGCCTCAAAAAATAGGAAAAATAAGGGGGAGCAGAGTGTATAAGGAAGGGTATATTATATGGGAGGGAGGAGTGAATCTAGCAGCTAAAGAGACTTATCAATGGCCTAGATCCTTTACATCAGAGCTATCACAGGCAGTCTCTCTCATCCAGCTGAGAGGAGAGTGAGCACAGAGAGTGCAGGCAGCCAATCACGGCACAGGGGGTGTGACCCGACCTGAGCTGCAGAAATAGCTCTAGACACGCACAAATTAGGTAACAGCTGCTATACTGAATGATTTAATTAATACAAACCGATTGCAAAAGTGCTTATTTTTACTGTCTCCATCATTACAGATATGATGTTTGTAGTGAGAAGTGATATGGAAAAAAAACATGACTGCAAATTCTTAAAAAATGTGTTTAACATAAAAGCCTAAATTTAACAATAAGTAATATTCTGTTGACACATTGCCTTTGTTTGTCAGCCATCAAAGGTTTCTGCCAAAATCAGCTCCTAAGGCTTGTTTACTCTGGTGATAGAACCGAACTTTGCTGTTTGAAGGGACTCACTGATTTTTTTTTTTGTATTTTATTCTATCGGCATTATATATTTGTACAATCATATAGACTGAATACATTTTATTTAAAACTTTGCTGGGAAATTGCATTGAGTACCTCCGTTATTAGTTTAAGGCTTTTTGTGGTCCCGTTACTAGGAGACCTTCCAACCCCAAAAGCCTCTTCTTCAAGATGCCTATAATAGCTGATGGAAAAAAGAATATACAGAATCTCACAAAAGTGAGTACACCCCTCACATTTTTTGTAAATATTGTATTTATCTTTTCATGGGACAAAACTGAAGATATGACACTTTGATACAATGTAAAGTAGTTAGTGCACAGCTTGTATAACAGTCTGAATTTGGTGTGCCCACAAAATAACCCAACACACAGTCATCAATATCTAAACCGCTGGAAACAAAAGTGAGTACACCTCTAAGTGAAAATGGACAAATTGTGCCCAATTTGCCATTTTCCCTCCACGGTATCATGTAACTTTTTACTATTACAAGGTCTCAGGTGTTATATTAGGTGTTATCACTCTCACAGTCTCTCTTACTGGTCACTGCAAGTTCAACAGAGCACCTAATGGCAAAGAACTGTCTAAGGATCTGAAAAAAAGAATTGTTGGTTTACATAAAGATGGCCTAGGCTATAAGAAGAACACCCTGAAACTGGGCAGCAGCACAATGGCCAAGACCATACAGCGCCTTAACAAGACAGGTTCCACTCAGAGAAGGACTCGTCATTGTTGACCAAAGAAGTTGAGTGCACGTGCTCAGCAACCTATCCAGAGATTGACTTTTCAAAATAGATGTATGAGTACTGCCAGCATTGCTTCAAAGGTTAATCCCTTAACGACCACCTGTCGCAACTGCGCTAGGAACAGAGCTGTAGTTAACAGATCCGTTCCCAGAGCAGTCTCTGTTAATGCTGGGGACCAGAGAAAGCTTCCGATCACCATCAGGACTACCGGTGATCTGATGGAGCCCGAGGAATATCTATACAGTCAGCCCTGGGGACCTTGAGTAGCCCCAAGGTTGTCTGTATAGGAAGGGTGCGGTTAGGGCACACTGTGTGCTACCCTGACTGCAGCCTGTGTCATACTGGCACAAATTATGTATTAGCATACAAAGGTATGCTATTACAATATTAAGTGTTAAAAAAGTGTAATATAGTTATATCTTAATGGTATTTAATAAAGTAAAAAAACATAAAAAGTGTAGAAAAAAATAAATGAAATAAAAATATTTAATAAAAAAATTATTGTGCATACATTACACAAAGAAACCGTACACATTTTAGGTATCCATATGACCGTAATAACCTGTAAAATTAATCTAACAGGTTATTTAGTGTAAATATGAATGGTGTAAAAAAACAAATACAGAAAAACACTTTTCCACTGTAATTTTTAAGTAAACTTAAACTGTGCCCCCAAACAATAAAACTTCTTCCGCATAAAACATCCTCATACAACTGCACCACTGAAAAAAATAAAAAAGTTAGTTGTTGAAACAGAGGGAGGTACAAACTAAACATTTTAGCTGATCATTAAGGCCGTTTCAGGCCTGGGTCAGCCTGTAAGTGCTCAGTCCATATGCCACACACTGCATCAAATTGGTCTGCATCCCTGTTGTCCCAGAAGGAAGCCTCTTCTAGAGATCATGCACTAGAGAGCCCACAGTTTGCTGAAGGCACGAAGACTAAGTACATGAATTACTGGAACCATGTCTTGTGGTCTGATGAGACCAAGATAAATGTATTTTGTTCAAACGATGTCAGGTGTGTGTGGTGTTAGCAACCAGGTGAGGAGTACAAAGATAAGTGTGACTTGCTTGCAGTGATGGCAGTTGTGGCAGTGTCATGGTTTGGGGCTGCATGAGTGCTATTGGCTGTGGGGAGCTACAGTTTATTGAGAGAACCATGAATGCCAAAATGTATTGTGACATACAGAAGCAGAGGGTAAAGGTGCTGGACTGGCCAAGCATGTCTCCAGACCTAAACCCTATAGAGCATCTTTGCGGCATTCTCAGACGGAAGGTGGAGGAGCGCAAGGTCTCTAACATCCACCAGCTCTGTGATGTCGTCAGGGAGGAGTGGAAGAGGATTCCAGTGGCTGCAACCTGTGAAGCTCTAGTGAACTCCATGCCCAAGAGTTAAAGGGGTGTTATCGTTTCATTAAATGGTCTTCAGAATAAGGGGACAGTGAAAACAAGCAACTTTGCAATTGGATGTCATTAGCAAAGCTGCCTTGTTCTCACAGTGTCCCTTATCTTGTGTTTTTATTTACACTGATATCCAGTGTGGGTCGAATCCCTCCTGATCCCTCCTCCTTGCAATTCACTAGCTGAGAGCTCATTTAAATTCTGTACAGCCCCTGGGTCGATTCACGGAGCTGTGTCTCTGACTCAGAGTTAGGGGCTGTAGCATTTTTCTGTCTCCACACCTAGCAGAAACAGACTGCAGCAGATTGTACAATGAGAAAACATGACAGTTTTGTCCCTGTGCCTAACTCTCCTGCATACACGCAGATCTGTGCCGTTCTTAGAAAGCTGTAATACATCTCCAGCTGTGAGAGGAGATCAGTGCTCAGATTAGATTGAATGCAGCCTGTGGTATGTATACAGCTCTTATAAAATAAGACTGATAGGGAGAGACACAGTGATATGTGGACTCAGAGGGGAGGGGGGGGGGGAGTCTCAGGCCATCAGTGAAGGGGGGATGATGTCATCCAGTTGGGAGGGGAAGAAACGCCCCTGCATTCACAGAGCTGGGAAGCTAAGAGAAGTGTTATTCAGCCGAAGTAAGGAAGCGATACATCCCCTTTAAGGCAGTGCTGGAAAATAATGGTGGCTACACAGAGTATTGAAACTTTGGGCACAATTTGTCCATTTTCACTTAGGGGTGTACTCACTTTTGTTGCCAGCGCTTTAGACATTGATGGCTGTGTGTTGCGTTATTTTGAGGGCACACCAAATTTACAAGCTGTACACTGGACTACTTTATACTGTATCAAAGTGTCATATCTTCAGGGTTGTCGCATGAAAAGATATAATACAATATTTACAAAAATGTGAGATACTTAACCCTTTTTCTGTCAAGATGCTGTTGAAATTCTGCCTGAACTAGAGAAAATTGGAGTGGCACTGGCATATTTGCAGCTCTCACTTCATCCTCCATAAAGAGGGTTGGGGACATGATACCCATGTGCAGGGAAAGGAGGAGAATTTGTTATTCTCTTTCTCACCTGTATAGCATCAAATGATCACAAAGAGAGTAAGATAAACTTTTGTTCATGTTATCAATCCCCACTTCAGAGCATACTTGCCGTTTGTCATACAAACAGGGATTCTTTTTGTTTCTACGGACAAGGAGGAGATGAGCAGTTACACATCTAATCACCCTCTGCCTAATTAGGCTATTTATGGACTCCACAACCTGGACATGTAGTAGTGTCTGGATCACAGCTTTAAATAAGTTGCAGCAAATATCACATATAAACATCAATACAGTTTTTATACTGTCCCTATCCTACCTAAACCTTAGTATAGAATCCGCTGACCACATTAGATACCGTTTAAGGATTTGAGATGATTGATCTTGGTTAATGTAATGGAAAATATATATCTATACAAGTAGCAGTACTGCAAATCAGAGGATTTTGTGACAGAATTGCATTTGAATTCTTTCAAAGACGGAGCCGACCGGCAGGAGTGAAACACTTAGCAGCGATCTCTCATGTGAACGCCGCTGCGTGTTACTCATAGCCCGAAGAGATAATCTCAATGCTAATTGTTTGATGCGTCTTTGGGTCCGTCCTGTCGTTAAAAAGTGTAGTTAACACGGAGTGAAAACGCTGTGTGAACAAGCCCTAAGGGTATGTTCACGCGATGTATTGCGGCGTGTACTGTACGCGCCGCAATAGATCGTTTGTTTCGGGAGCTTGCGCTGATCAATGCGTACTCCCACGGCACATAGACATGCATTAGTTGCGGCGCTTACGTCCCTGCACGTACAGTACGATCGGATTGTACGCGCGGGGGGACGAGGCGTAATCCATAGTTCTCTATGAGAGCTATGGGTTACCGTAATTATGGGGCGCATTTCCCTGCATATTAAGCGCAGTATGCGGCGAAATACACGGCGAATTGCGCTCCAAAACAAGCCGTGTGAACCTACCCTAATATGTCACATGTGAATCCATGGTTACAGATTTTTGCTGTGTACATTTTGTTAAAAGGGGTTTGCTTGAGTACCCATTTTGCCTGTAACCACTGTTTAATACAAAGCTGAGTGAAGGTGGTAGTGTGTATAAATTATTATAGGGAATGTGAGATTTTTAAAAAACGCCCACTCAATGAGACTGTTCTAAAATAGATATATAAAAAAATGCACTTACCCCTGCAGCTTCTGCTCCAGTGTTCCCACCAGTCCCCCATCAATGATGTCATGCTCATGGTTCACAGGCCTTTTATTACATCTTTTACATAGAATGTAATAGGAATACAAACATGGTGGACTTCTGGGCTCTTACAAGGCCTTCAGCTGTCACGCCAAGCACTTGATCAGGTGACAAAGGCGCTCTCTGTCTATTGGCTTTTATGCTGTGGTTGCTTTTGATTGCAGAATCTAAGTAGTTATCAGCTGTATAGCATAACTGCCACCCAATACGTGTGGAGCATGCATTATAACCTTATAATGAACGTACATTAAACATTGAGGAAGGATAAAGTGATCACATATTTATGGCATTATTTTGCTTAAATAGCCCAGATTCTGATGGTAATTTAAGCTGGCCATGCACTTTAGTTAGAGGTTGGCCACTGTACACTTGCTTACTCAACCAAGGGGGCCTAGTTTTCTGAATAGGGAGAAGGGAATGTACATACACTACTCACAAAGTTAGGGATACTTGGCTTTCGGTTGTAATTTCAGGATTAACATAACATTTGTTGAATTTTTTTAATGAACTAAATGAGTCCAGCTCTTAACTTTAGAATGCACGTGTATAACTGTTTAATGTTACACTACTTTTTGCACAACTTGCTGATTTCTAACAAGGAGCTTAATGGCAAAATTCACAACAGGTGTTTGATCCCTGAATTGCTCAATTTATTTAAGGTATCAATTTGAATTGGGATTTAAACAGTCCTCCTCATCATTCTGTTCACATTTTGACATCATGCGACGAAGACAACACCTTAAAATTAATCAACAGTACCTCACAATTGCGAGGCTTCAAGCAGGATGTTCTCAGACGGATGTGGCCACTGAGTTTAGAGGGTCACAGCGTGTCATCAGCAGGATGCAACAGAGAGACTGGAGGAGTCACAGAAAGGCAAAAAAGTGGACGTTCTTTGGCTACATCACACAGTGATGACCACTTCATTGCAAACAATGCCCTATGGAACCGGAAACATTGAACAGTTTGACATGTTCATTCTAAAGTTAAGAGATGGTCTCATTTAGTTCATTCAAAAAAAAAATTTCAAGGCACCTTAACTCCCCTCTAGAGCAAAAAGTATCGTCTGTGATCCATTACTTCCCTGGTAGCTGCTGTCAGGGAAAAAAACCCATGAATGTTAAACATTCACCCAGCCGCTCCAAAATTGTTGGGATCAGCCAACATTTATGTGTGATGACAAGCTTTAGACTTGAGTCCAGTAACCTGCCTTAATCAGTACTTTAACCCCTTAACGACCGCCCACCGACATTGACGTCGGCTGGTGCAGGTCGTTCGTCTACAGCGACGTCTTTTGGCGTCACTGCAGACATCGGAGTTTGCGGCTGCGGGCACCGCAGCTGCGCAGCCCTGATCCCAGAGCATTTCCTGCGAGCACCGGGGAGCGGGGGAACCTCCGCACCCCAGTGCTTTAACCCTTTGATTGTGGCGGATCGTCACTGCAGCGCAGTCAAATGGATTCCCTGCTCTGTTGGGTGATCGGAACACCCGGTGACCCGACAGAGCCCGGGGAACGGCTGCAAAGTCAGCCCTGGGTACCTAGAGTGGCCCCAGAGCTGTCTGTGTAACAAGCCAGTGACCAGGACAGATTGTGTGCTGTCCTGATCACTACCTGTATCAGACTCACGGATTATAATGTATTAGCATTTTGAATATGCTAATACATTACTAAGTGTAAAAAAAAAAAATGTAACAGTTCTCCCTTCATGGGATTTAAAAAAAAAAACATAAAAACCATAAAAAGTGTAAAAACAAAAAAAAAATGAATACAAAAATAAAATAAAAATAAATCATAAACAATAATTGTGCATAGATTACACACACAAAAAAACCTACACATATTAAGTATCCACACAACCATAATAACCTGTATATTAATCTAACAAGTTATTAACTGTGAAATGTGAATGGTGTAAAAAAAAAAAAAAAAAGTAAAAAAAAAACAAAAAAATTAAAAAAAATTCTGCAGTTATTTATCAGTGAACTTAAACTACTACCCCATAAAGTACAACTTGTCTCGGATAAAACAAGGCCTCAACAACTGCGTCATTGAAAAAAATAAAAAAGTTACAACTGTTGAAACACAACCCCCCAAATTCTGTCACAGATTCGTCACTTCCTGCACTTCGGCACCCACAGGCACTTATCTGTATATAGATGTAATGGTTGGGATTGCAGGTTCATCCACATTTTATGTATACTACCCCATATTTATGTAACATGGCTGGTCCACTGTAAACCAAGCACTTGTTTACCTTTGTTTTCAAACCCCTACCCCCTAAAAAGATTGTAAGCTCTTGCGAGCAGGGCCCTCACACCTGTGTCTCATTTGTCAGTAGCTTTTTTATAATGTAATGTCTGGTTGGTCTGTGCTTATTCCCTCTATATTGTAAAGTGCTGCGGAATATGTTGGCGCTATATAAATAAAGATTATTATTATTATTATTATTATTAAGGAGGCAAAAACAAACAAAATTTTGCAGTTATTTATCAGTGAACTTAAACTACTCCCCCATAAAGTACAACTTGTCTCGGATAAAACAAGGCCTCATACTGCGTCATTGAAAAAATAAAAAAAGTTACAACTGTTGAAACGCGAGGAAAAAAAACTAAAAAAAAATTCTGGTCCTTAACTACTTTTCAGGCCCTGGGCTTAAGGGGTTAAACACAGTAGCTTAAGCCTACGGTTTACCATCACGTTGTTGTAGTCACCATCTAAACTCACAATGTATGCATGTAAGTAGATATTTGATGAGGATCAGAACACCATATATGTCTAAGCTCTGACTCTTTTCTTGGCAGTCTGTTCCTTATCTTCTTAGCTGTACTTTTAGAATACAGAGTGTTCCAAAGAACATCCCATTTGTACTGCGTGTTCATTTGCCATTGCTTAATCACCAGGTATCCTTACTGATCTGAGCCATCATTTCTGTAGCTTTAAGTCAAGCAGCTCACACCCCAGGCAACAATGCAGGAGGAATCTTTCAGCATAAAGGAATTCTAGGAGCAGTGGTCAAGAAACCACAAAAACATGCCACAATGATGAATTTTTCTCGGAGTCTGCACAATAAATGTGTGTCCTGGAGTGACCCTCCCAACAAAGAATGCTCATATTGTCGTTTCTGTTCTGAAACGGGTGATCCTCTTTCCACATTGTAGAATAGAGAGATATGTCAAAATATGTGCAAAAGGTGGTGCCTGTGAACAAAGGTTCTGGCTTAAATTTTTTCAAGAGGCTTTTTAAAAAATGAACCTAATCGATTGCCAAGTGCAACTTCTCGACTTTCTCCTACTCTCTCTTTGGTGACAAGTTCTTAGAATGATGGCACTTAACCCCTTAAGCCGAACGCCTGAAAAATGTTAATTTTACCAGGTTTTTTTTTGTTTTTGCCTCCTTGGGGGTTTTAACAGTTTAAATTTTTTCAATGACGCAGTTGTAAGGCCCGTTTTATTCGAGCAATTGTACTTTTGGGGGGAAAAGTTTAAGTTTTATAAATAATTCAAAATTGTTTTTTAAATTTTCATTTTTTTTTTTACACCATTCCCTTTCCATAATAACTTGTTGATTTTATTCTACAGGTTTTTTTTGTTTTATGGGAACTAATGTGTAGAGTTTTTTTTTGTGGTGTGTGTAAAGTGTGCACAATTATTTTTTTTTAAATATTTAATTTAAAAATTTATTTTTATTTTTTTTTTATTTATTTTTTAAAATTCTTAGGCCTGTTTTACACGGCTTAAAATGGCTGTATTTCAGCCTTAATTTCGCGCCGAAGTGCGCAAATTACGGGCTGAAAAGGCCCCCTTAATTACGGTAATTCACATTCTCATAGGAACTATGGATTACGTCTTTACCTGCTCGGCGAATCCGCCGGGTGGGGAGATAATTGAATGTCACTTTCTAGCGGGGTATAAAGCGCCCTTTGCAGTGTTTTCCCAGGGCCGGGGAGGGCCCCCCGTCCCCCCCGCCCCCGGCCACACGGGGTAATTGCGGGGCTAATTTCGTCCCCCAATTAAGCCGTGTTTAACATAGCCCTTTGGCCTCGTTCCACGACGGATTTGGCCCCTGGTTTGGCCAAACCTCGTCCTAACCTCGTCGCAAAAAACGCCCGACGCGGTTTGCGGCGGGCCGGGGCGCGGCGCAAGGGGGCGTGGGTTTTGGGGGGGGGGCTTGCGGTGAGGGTTTTCCCTATGCAAATTGTGGGAGGGGGGGAAAAAAAACCGGGGCACCAACCGCAGCGCACTGCGGCCGCCGCGCTGAGTACTCCCTGTCAAGAATTGATTGGAGAGTTCTCAAACCCGCGGGTGGTGAATAAATTTAAAGTGGTTTCCCATAGGAAACCATGTTAACATTTGGAGAGTGGTTTTGGCCACGGAAACCGCGTCGGAACCCGCGGGCCATAACCGGTTCAAATCCGTCGTTTGTGAACGAGGCCCTTATGTTTACTTTTTTTTTTAAATCCCATGAAGGGAGAACTTTCATTTTTTTTTTTTTTTTTACAAATTGGTAATGTATTATATATTTCATATGCTAATCAATTTAATCTGGTCAGTTCTGACACAGGCAGTGCAGCTCACAGTCTGCCCTGATCACTGGCTTCTTACACAGACAGCTCTGGGGCTACTCTAGATCCCAGGGCTGACTGTTCAGCCGTTCCCCGGGCTCTGTCGGGTCAACGGGTGCTCCAATCACCTGAGAGAGCAGGGAAACTCTTTGATTGCGCTGTGGTGATGAACTGCGGCAATCAAAGGATTAAAGCATGGGGAGTGGAGGTTTCCCCGACGCTTGCAGGAGCTGTGCTGGGAACAGGGCTTGGTAGTACAGCCCTGGTCCTAGCACCGCAAACGCCGATGTCTGCAGCGACGCCACACAGACGTTGCTGCAGACGAACGACCTGCACCAGCCGACGTCAGAAGTCGGTGGGCGATCGTTAAGGAGTTAAAGCAATGTGCTTTTGATCCCCAAAGATCCACCTTTTAATAAACGTTTAACAACATGTGAGGCATTTTCACATATCAGTATTAGGGCTTGTCTCCACAGCACAGGTTATTGGTCGGTTTTTCAGACGGTTTGCGGTTTTACAAACCGTCTGAAAACCATCAAGCAACGCTCCCCTATAGACTTCAATGGAAAATCTGTGCAGTAGTTCACACTACACGGATTTTCCAGCAGACGGTTTTTTACACTTAGAACATGTTCATTCTTCCACCCAGCTTTCGGGCAGAACATTAACATGTGGGTGCGAAGGGGGAGGGCTTGAATCCGCAAACTGCTTAACAAAAAAGACCAAATACCGTAAACGCAGCCTTACAGGGGTGTAAAAGTGTATTTGTCTGTCCTAGTTGCAAGAAGGGAGTAAGAGCCTGCTTCACATGTGGCAGGGATCAGAGAGAGCTCTGATCCCGGCCATTTAACCATTTAGATGTGTTAGAAAATGGGGCCGTGGTCTGCAGGTACTAGATGCCGTTCAGTTGTCATGACACCTGGGGATCTAAAGAAGGCCTTTAAGCTTGCCATGACTGAACTCCTACTACACCCAAATTGGTATTGTTACAATCATTGAAGTCCACTGTAAATCAGTATCATGTTACTTAGTCTTCATGGTGAACTCTGATTTAAAAAAATCCACACACTGCAGAGTTCTGAGTATGTTTGTTTTTTAGCGGTCATCCTGCTTTCCATAAAAAATCGGAATAAAAAAATCAAAATGTCGCTTAGGGTATGTTCACACGGCGTGTTGCATCCGTGTGAACATACGTTTTTAAACAGATCCAAACACATATCTAACAAATAGCAATGTGATTTACATTGCTTTTACTGTGAAACACACATCGACGTTCACACGATCACCGATGCGTGTCTCACTCCGTCTTTCGGATCCGTTCCAAGAATTGGCATATTAATTCTTTGTCTGAAAGACGCAGCAGGATCCCTATAATAAACTATAGGGTGTGATCCTGCTGCATACAAACACACAGCTGCGTGTTGGATCCGATCGCTGCTGCGGTTTTGAATGCGATTTTCGGATCTAAAACCGAATCCAAAAATTCTGTGTGAACAACCTCATTACACCTAAACGCTAGACCTTGTCATGCAAAAACAGACCACCACACAGCTCTAACGAATGAAAAAATAAAAAAGGTTATTGGTCTCAAAAAAAAAAGAGAAAAAAAAAAAAAGGGTGATGCCAAGTTAACATTGATTTAAAAAAAAAAAAAAGTTTACTTTTTTTAAGGCAGTAAAACACAGCGAAAACTATATAAATTAGGCATTAATGGGATCATACTGACCCTCAGAATGAAGGGAACATCATTCATTTCACTTTATAAATTTTGTGGTAAAAAACCCTCAAAAATTTTGTACAATTGTACACTTTTTTGTTTCCAATATCACCCCACAGAGAATTTTTGGGCTCCCCAATATTTTTATAGTGTATTAAATGGTACCATTAAAAACATACAACTCGTCCTACAAAAAAAAGCCTTTATACCCCTATGTGAATGAAAAAAATAAAAAAATTATGGCTTTTGAAAGGCAGGGGTGAAAATAAACCTGAAATGCAAAACTGAGAAGAGGCCCGTCAGAGGAATTGTCTCACCATGCTGTTTTACAGAGCTACAGGCAACTTCAGACACACTTCCTGTTGTGGGTGGTTCTATAGCAATGATTAGTATATCAACTCTGCTATTCCTAGCTAAGCCTGTTAGAGAGACATGAGAGCAGAAGGTTTGTAAACTGCAGTGCAGAAAGCTCTAAAGGGTTAAAGCTTGTCAGTAAGTAATGTAAACAAGATTGTCTTTCAAGATAAGAAATTCAGTTGCAGCCTGAGAGGGCAGAGAGAGGGGAGAGTTACTAGGGAAGCTTGTGTGCAAAAGCAGGAGATAAGCTCTGCTCCTAACTTTAAAGAGAAGCAAAATCATAAAAACAATGTATTTGGTCAGTTTTTATTTATCTTTGTCTAAATCAGGTATCCTCAAACTGCGGCCCTCCAGCTGTTGGGAAACTACAACTCCCATCATGAATTTATATAACCTATAACAGTGGGAATGATGGAAGTTGTAGTTTCCCAACAGCTGGAGGGCTGCAGTTTGAGGATGCCTGGTCTACATGTTTAAAGCTAATCAAAAAAGCAGGAATACCCCTTTAAGGGATTAAAGTTGTGTAAAGTGTTATTATTATTATTATTATTATTTATTTTTAAGCGCCATTGATTCAGGGCGCGTAATTGAGGGGGTTACAACATTACAAAAATCAAACAGTACAGTGATAAGGGAAAATGACTTGGCAGACAAAGGGAGAGGGGTCCCCCCCCGCAGGGCTTACAATCTAAAAGGGGGGGGAAAAAGGGAAAGGAGGTGAGGGGAAATGTTTTTCCCTTACCTGATTGTCAACTAATAACATGATTTTGAGGCATGTACGAAGTTCTATTAATATCATACTGAGGTGCCCATAGTGTGCAGCATCAGTTGGGGAGCCATGTACAGAGGACTACTGAACCACATATGGCCCCTAAGCCACTGATTGGAGAAGACTGTATGGCAATGTTCATACGGCTTATTGCCAACGTAATTGCGGGGACGGATTTCACCCTGCAATTACTCCGGCTGACTGGGGCGGGGCGGGGGGCCGGCAGCTCGCCGGCCCCATAAACACTCATTATTCACGGTGCATACATGCCGTAAATAATGTGCATGTCGAACCCCCCTCGGCGGATTCGCCAAGCGTGGAGAAGAGACGGAATCTATAGTTCTCTATGAGAAATGTGGATTACCGCAATGCCTGGAACGGATTCCAGCCGTACTGGAGCGCAAATACGGCACGCAGTATGGCTGGAATCAGTCACAGAATAAGCCGTGTGAACGGCCCCTATTAGGGAATTTCATTTATAGTGATTTTCTGTATGAATCTTTAACTGTATATGTTAATGTCAGTTAAGAAATAATACACATTTTCCAAAATTCTTTGCCTTTTCAGCCCTAGTTCACATATGCTCCGTCGCATGTTCCGACAGAAAAAAATAGTGCAGCCAGCAGCGCTGTTTTTTCCAGCTAAACAACGGACACCACAAAAGAGACCCAACGGGCCCCTTGTAATTAATAGATTTCTTTAGGGACCTTCGGTGTCTGTTGCGAAAAGGATCCCTTGGTGTCTGTTCTCAACTGAACCTGCAACACAGATGTGAACTAAGCCTTACAATTTTCCTTATACAATATTTTTTTAATCTAAGAAGCTATTGCCCCCTATTGGCTGAACTATGTATATGCAGCTGTTGCCTCCACCCCAGTTTGTATTTAAACCCAATAATAAAGGGCACTTTTATCATACAGAAAAACACCAGCGGTTTAAGCCTTAGTTATACAAGACGACTTTACAGTTGAACATATTTCCCTATATCTTAAAATGCAAAATCCTCATTATTTAGGTTCTGTTATTCACAACCAAGATGTTACCTTCCTCAAAATGCTTCCCCTTTTACTACGCAGTAATGTGAGAAGCGCTGCTGAATAACTGTTTTAGTTAAAGGGCCCGACGATGTAATAGGTGTAGGAGCATACGGGCCAGACAATCTGCACTCTACTACAGTACCTGGCAATGTGAAGGAGATTAAGAAATCTTTCACACTCTGTGGAAACGGACCTGCAGGACCTTTGCAGAATGTGAATTTAGGTATGTTCAATAAGTTTTTGGATACGGTTTCAGAGGCGTTTGGGTTGGAAACAGGAAACCAAAGCCCTTTAAAAAAAATTGAAAACTGTGTTTATACCCAAATTCACATTCTGCAGAAGTCCTGCAATTTCCATGCAGACTTTCCTCAGAGTGTGAAAGATTTCTTAATCTAGCAATGTGCAGAGTGATTTACATTGATTTCAATGTAAAAAAGCATCATGTCCAATTTTCACTCTTTCTTGCTCTTTTTCTGTGAGTTTTCAGATCCGTTCAAAGAATTTTTCAGCAATTCTTGATCCTTTGAAACCTGCAGGGCCCTTTTTTAAAAAATAAAGGGTTGGGGTTTTTGCTGAGCAAAAAGCATCAAACAACACCCTTGGGGTTTTGGGTGCATTTTTTCGAAGCACTTTTGGAG